>ML404945.1:0-45610 GCA_005239525.1 Nicotiana knightiana
CATACATATAAATGTATGTATATACACATAAATACATATATATATATATATATATATATATGTCACGAACCCAAATCCTAATAGGTCGTGATGGCGCCTATCGTGGAACCAGGTTAGCCAACCATCACATAATTACACATTTATTTTAATATAATTTTTCAAAAATCATTAATAACCAGCATAATAAGTATAAAAAATTTCTCTAAGTCTTTAAGCCAGCATAATATAATCCGACAGCCTAAACAAATCCCCCAGAACTGGAGTCAACTAATCACGAGCATCTAAGTGTAGAACTAACACTACTAATGTCACAGTACAACATCTCAGAAAAATTACTGAATACTAAATAAGGGAAGGGAAATGGAGAAGTTGTGGACGCTGGACAGCTACCTCAAAATCCCAAGAGCTGACGTCAAATGGTCACTGATAACTACTGCTTAGAACTAGAACCTGGATCTGAACACAGAGGTTCAGGGAGTAATGATGAGTATGCCAACTCAGTAGTAATGAAAATAAATCACAGTCTGAGAATAAGAAACACCCGTACAAAAAACCAATCCACAAAACAGTAATGCGATGACCCAAAAGGTCATCCCGTGTATTTCTAGCTAATACCATGTTCCAAGGTCGTGAAAAACTCCTTTTATCTCACCTTGATATGCGTTTGCAGCCCGGGCATGTAGCCAGGAAGCCGTTAAGTGGAAAATTGATTAAATGATGATTTTACATTAATTATTTGAGTAAAGTTGAGTTTGGTCAACATTTTTTTGTAAACGGACCCGGATGCGTGATTTGATGGCCCCGGAGGGTCCGTAGAAAAGTATGGGACTTGGCCGTATTCCCGGAATCGAATTCCGAGGTCCCAAGTCAGAGAAATGAATTTTTAAAGAAAATTGATTTCTTAAAAATATAAAGGCCTTTGAAAATGAAATTTGATGCGAAACCTGTGTTATCGGGCCCGTATTATAGTTCCGGAGCCTGGAACAGGTTCAATATGATTATTATGTGTTATGTGTGAAATTTGGTAAGAAACAAACTTAGTTTGACGTGTTTCGGATCAAAAATGGAAAATTTAGAAGTTTTTGAAGTTTAAGGGAATTTTATTGATTTTTAGGCTTAATTCGATGTTTATGATGTTATTTTGGTGTTTTGATTACTTGAATAAGTCTGTAGGATGTTTATGAGGTTGTGTGCGTATTTGGCTTTGAGCCCCGAGGGCTCGGGTGAGTTTCGGGTAGGTGTCAGAGTGCAAAAGTGGTGAAAAATCTGGTGTTTAATGCATTTTCTGGTGTCAGGTATTTTACCCTATGCGAACGCACTCAAGGGAGTGCGAACGTACATGGTTATAGAGGTCTGGCTAGAAAATACTCTGTGCGAACGCACCATGTCAAGTGCGAACGCGGAGGGCTGTGTAGGACCTACTGTGCGAACGCAAGGGTTGGGGTGCGAAGGCACAAGGGTATAGGGGACCTGGGGGTGGGCGCTGGGTAGTAGTAATTAACCTGTGCGAATGCGGAACTTAGCATGCGAACGCATAGGCCACACCTTTTAACCCTGTGCGAACACGGAGCTTTGGCCGTGAACGCATTGTGTATTTTCGCCCAGTGATTTTAAGTGTCAAAACAGAATTCATTACGGGATTTTTACCATTTTTCACAACCCTCCTTCTCCCCAACACCCCATAGGCGATTTTGAAGAGATTTTTCCTCCATAGCTTCATAGTTAAGTAATCTTAACTTCATTTGCTTCCATTTTCATCAACAATTATTAGATTCTAGGCCTAAAATCATGAAATCAAAGGTAGAAATTGGGATTTTGGGTAGAGTTAGAGCTTTTTGAATATTTGGGAATTTGACCCCGTTTTGAGGTCGGATTTCAAAACAAATTGTATATTCGGGCTCGTGGGGGAATGGGTGATCGGGTTTTGGTCCGAACCTCGTGTTTGACCAAGCAGGCCCAGGGACGATTTTTTGGTTTTGGGAAGAATGATGGGAAATCTATAATTAGGCATTGAAATTGAATTTTTGAACAATTATTGATGTTATTGAGTCAATTTTGTCTAGATACGATTGATTTGGAGTCGAGTTCGTAAGGAAAGCGGTGCTATGGGCTTGATTTGGATTCTTGGAGTCGAGGTAAGTATCTTGCCTAACCTTGTGTGGGGGAACTACCCCTTAGGATTGAGTCTTCCTTGTTGATTGTAGTTCGAGTATGCGAGGTGAAAAATGTTTACTCAGACTTATTTGCAATTAGACTGGCCTTTTAGGATTCGTGGGTTCTTATATTATATGTGTATGATTTATAATTGTTACATTTGAATCCTTCGTTGTTAATTTCATCCCTTCCTGTTTAAATTAGAATTATTTATTTTTGGATTCCTTCGTTGGTTATTTGACCTTACTTGATTTAACTGAATATTCTACTTCTCTCATCATCATTTTATATTTTCTTCTTAGCTTGCCTAATTGACTATAGTTAGTGTCATCTAACCTTATAGTTGACTAGCCCTAGTTGGAACATCTATTCGTTGGGGTAAAGCATGTCCGTGAGGCTTACATTGTGATTTATATGACTATTACCTTAAGTGCTACTTAGGTATAATTGTTAGACATTTATGTTATTGGTATTGCCTTGATGTTGCCTATTATTGGGCCTTTATTGAAGTTGAGTTTATTCCGTGAAGTTAACTGTTTCAGTGAGATTGGTTATAGCTGTTTTCCTTGTCGGGATTGTGTGGTTCATTTCTTATTCCGTTGTTGATGATGTTGTTTGCCTTGTTGACTCCCTTGCCGGGATGTTATGGTTTCTATTACTGTTTATGCTGTTAATGATATTGTTTGTATTCTTGACTCCCTTGCCGGGATGTTATGGTTTCTATTACTGTTTATGCTGTTAATGATATTGTTTGTATTCTTGACTCCCTTGCCGGGATGTTATGGTTTCTATTACTGTTTATGCTGTTAATGATATTGTTTGTATTCTTGACTCCCTTGCCGGGATGTTATGGTTTCTATTACTGTTTATGCTGTTAATGATATTGTTTGTATTCTTGACTCCCTTGCCGGGATGTTATGGTTTCTATTACTGTTTATGCTGTTAATGATATTGTTTGTATTCTTGACTCCCTTGCCGGGATGTTGTGATTTATGGTTCATATTGTTGATGTTCCTTGCCAAATTGTTGTCTTGATATTGTTTGGGTGAGGAAGAGTGTATAGCACGAAGGGTGATGCCGTGTATTTATTTGTTTCATTGTGAGGAAGAGTGTAAAGCACGAAGGATGATGTTGTGTATTTATTTGTTGCATTGTGAGGAAGAGTGTAAAGCACAAAGGGTGATGTGGTGCCATGTTTACATTATTTAAGCACGAAGGATAATGCCGTTCCATGTTTATTTTATTTAAGCACGAAGGATAATGCCGTACCATGTTTATTTTATTTAAGCACGAAGGATAATGTCGTGCCATTTTTATTTATTTGTTGTGAGGACGAGAGTAAAAACACGAAGGGTGATGTCGTGCACTTGTTTTGGTGAAGATAAGAGTAAAGTACGAAGGGTGATGCCGTGCACTTGTTTTGGTGAGGATTAGAGTAAAAGCACGAAGGGTGATGCCATGCACTTGTCTTTGCATTTTATTCTGTTGTTCTAAAGTTGGATATTCCTACTGATCTCTTACTGCATTTATTGGCAATATTTGATATTCCTCCTGTACTGCATGGCAATTTCTGATTTACGGACTAAGTTCCGCTGGATGAATCTTGAGGAGATTTTGATCAAGGGATTTTATTGAAAAGTATTATCGAAAAAGAAATGTTTTTGAAATGATTATATTTGAATGACTTTTTACATCGAATGTATATTTGATAACTACTAGTTTTGCCTAAAATGATATTTGAAAGTCATTTATTGGGAAAGCATCTTTGGGAAGTTTCGTATTTTGAAAGAAACTATGTTTTACGTAATTTTCTCTATTAAATATACTTATATCTACTTTTGGAGAAAATATGTTTTCAAAGGAAACTCTTCCATACTAAATAATTTTATTTGTAAAAGTTTTTCATATGAACTGTTGTTTAAACATTTCTACCAGTTATGAATTTTAATGGCTAAGGCCCGATGTGAAAAAACCGACGTGGAGTTGAGCTATTGGTGTTCTCTATTGTATTTTGTTTCCTTTCGATTCAGCTTGTTTTACTATTCCATCTCTCTGTGTATTTTTGTGTTGTTTCGAGATTGCATTCTGTAATTTCCTTCAACTTTATATTTTCATTGTTGTAAATTATTTCGTGAAGTCTTATTTGTATTTCTAGACAGCTACACTTATTTATTTCAGACTCATGTTTTTAGTAAATCTCAGACTGTCCGTGAAATTGTGACACCAGTTCTGGGGGTATGTTTAAGGAAATCTCGTAAGATTTATTATTTAAGTTGTTGAATTTCTTATCTTCCGCATTCTTATTTCTATTTGTTCTTGTGTATCACTTTTTAAATGCTAAATAACAAAGGAATAAATCAGAATAACCAGTAACATTGGCTTGTCTAGCGGGTTCAACGTTAGACGCCATCACGGCCTGAAGGTGGGATTTCAGATCGTGACAAGTTGGTATCAGACCACTAGGTTGCTTAGGTCTCACAATTCACGGACAAACTTGTAAAGTCTGAGGGATCGGTACGGAGACGTCTGTACTTATCCCCCATAGGTTGCAAAGTTAGGAATAACTTCACATTTCTTCTTCTCTGTCGTGCGGTTTGAATTCTAAATGCTAAATGATTTTCTATTCTATTCTCTCGCAGATGGCGAGAGCGCGTGCTTCCTCATCTACCGATCAGCAACCCAATCCTCCTGTTGCCGCTCCTACGTGGGGTCGAGGACGAAGCCGAGGCCGTGCTAGAGGCTGAGGCAGAGCCAGGGTTCAGCCCAGAGAAACAACCCCAGTAGAAGACCCACAGGTAGACTTTGCCGGTGAGGTTCTTGCTTAGGCAGTTCCAGTTGGACCAACTCAAGTCCCAAAGGGGTTCATGCCACCCCGGTTATTCTGGACGCTCTGGTCCGTTTAGTGGGCCTTATGGAGAGCGTGGCTCAGGCTGGTCTTCTTCCTACTGCACCAGCCGTCTCTCAGTGTCACAACCCCAAATCCTAAATCGGCTAGCCAATAATCACATATTTACAGTTTCCTTAAAAATCCCAACCAATTTCAAGCATTTCATAAAATATACAGAATTTACTAAATACATTAGGCCAATAAATAGTGCAACCATCCTCAAAACCCGGAGCCAACATGTCATGAGCATCTAAGAGAGATAAGCCAAAGGTATACTAATATAATACAAAACCTCCGAATAAATAGCTAGATACAACAAGAAGGAAAACAGAGATGCTGCGGACGCTGAGCAACTACCTCTATATCCCGCACTCCGGCTCCGCACGGAATAGATAGCTAATGCTCGGTATCTGCAGCTGAATCTGCACACAGGGGTGCAGGGAGTAATGTGAGTACGCCAACTCAGTAGTAACGAAAATAAATCAAGTCTAAGCGACAAGAAAACACATGAAAATCAATGTCATCAATTCACAATAAGCACATCCTTTCTTTCCAACAGTATAAACATATATATATGAAATCATCATGCCTTAAAACCAACTTCAGAAAAATCCTTTGAAAAATGTATATTTCCAACAACTTCAAACCGAAATATTTAGTATGAAAATGAAATAAATCATAAAGAGGCCCCTCGGGCAAAACATATTTCATAAGTTTAGAGTGAAAGTGGTAAAAATCATAAGTAGCCCGTCGGTCAAAAACATCTATCATAATCAGCCCCTCGGGCATGCCTCGCAGTCACTCATAGTCAGCTCCTCGGGTATATCTCACCATCACTCATAATCAGCGCCTTGTGCATACATCACAGTCACTCAAGCCTCCCAATCAATCGTCACTCAGCACTCGGTACTCGGTGCTCTCACTGGGGGTGTGGGCAGACTCGAGAGGGGCTCCTTCAGCCCAAGTTCTAATATCAAGCCACCTCATGGCGTATCATATCCTCACAATCAGGCCCTCATCCTCACTCAGTAGAACCTCTCAAAATCCTCTCGGGTGAATCAGTAAAATGGGGTAGTCGACCCAAAACATCATTTTTAAATCTCAAAGTAGTGCAAATCTGAGTTTCGAAAACAGTAAACACAATGTGAATGAGTGGAATCATCAATAAACAGTGAGGAAAACAACAGTAAAAAGCCCCAAAGGGGTCTAAACAGATCGACACGAGGCCCTAAACACGGCTTATAGCCCAAATATTGCAACAATCTTTAGAACATAATTTAACATAAGGTTTTGAGTAAAATATGCAACTCAATAGTTGCCGCGGAGAGGACCAAGTCCAAACCAAAAATCAGTGTGCGCCATATACTCGTCATCCGACGTGTGCGCCATTCTAAAATCAGTAAGAAATTTGTAGTTCGGGGTTTCATACCCTCAGGACAAGATTTATAACCATTACTTACCTCTACCGGGCCACAACACTAGTCCGCTATGCTCTTGCCCCTCAAATTGGCTCCCAATTGCTCCTAATCTAGCCAAAACCATTTTAACATTAGCAATATATACTAAAGGAACACAACCCAATCTAAAACTATAAAATTATACAAGAATCTCGAACTCGGCCAAACCCGAGCCCCGGGCCCACGTCTCGAAATTCGATAAATTTTACATCACTAGAAACCTCGACCTCCCACGATTCTACACATACCAAAAACACAACAATCAGACAACAATTGCCTACCCAAAAAAGAAAAAATTTTCTAATCCTCCACCCATTCTTCCCAACATTTTCTTACTTTAAATCCTTCAATTTACCAGCCTAATCCAAACAAAATAACATAGAAACGACTTTAATAACCCGGGAACTTACCTCCATTGAAAACCCACGAATTCTCTCTTCAAATTGCTTTCAAATGAGCTTCAACAGCATGCAACAATGGTGAAAAGAATAAAATTTCATGGAGGCCTCTTTTATATTGTTCTGCCCAGCAATTTCGCACGTGCGGACACTTAATCACACCTGCAGAGCCGCACCTGCGGACACTTAATCGCACCTGCGGTCCCGTGCCTGCGGTCCCAGGTGCGCACCTGCGCAATCCCACTAACAGACAAATTTTTGCACCTAAGGCCACTTCTCTGCACCTGCGAATTCGCAGGTGCGACCAACTCTTTGCACTTGCGTACTCCTCCTGCCTAGCCTCCCTTCACACCTGTGCATGGCCTTTCGCACCTGTACCCATCCGCAGGTGCGGCCAACACCAGAACTTACACCAGCAACCATTTGCTGCAATTTTCCAAGTTCAAAACTTCGCCAACCATTCGAAACAAATCCCGAGCCCCTCGGGGCCCCAACCAAACATACCAACACACCCCATAGAATTATTCCAAGTTAGTCGAGAAACACCAAAAACAACATGAAAACACCAAAATTACATCAAATTCAAGCATGTGAACTTTGAAGCTTCCAAATTTCGCCAACTACGCCGAAACCAACAAAAACACCTCCGATTGACCTGAAATTTTGCACGCATACCAAAAATGATATTACGGACCTGTTCCAACTTCCGGAATCCCATTTCGACCTCGATAGCCTATTTTCCACTTTCTGTCGAAAATGGCGAAAAACTAACTTTCGCCAATTCAAGCCTAATTCTACACCGGACACCAAAACTTCATTCTGAATACACTCCTAAGTCCCAAATAACCTAACGAAGCTATCCGAGCAATAAAATTCGCATTCCGAGGTCGTTCACCAATATGTCAACTCTCAGTTGACTTTCTCAACTTTTAGGCTACTTTAGGAGACTAAATACCTCAATTCTCACCATGACCACTCCGGACCCAAATAACCTAACCCAACACAACATAAACATGCTAGAAATATATGACAAATGCATAAATGCGGTAAACGGGGTAAATCTCATGGAACGACCGGCCGGGTCGTTACATTCTCCCCCTCTTAAACAAATGTTCATCCTCGAACGGGTCTAGAAACATACCTGGAGTCTCGAATAAGTGAAGATATTTGTTCCGCATCTCCTACTCGGTCTCCCAGGTGGCATCCTCTACCGGCGGCCCTCTCCATTGAACCTTTACTAAAACTATATCCTTAGACATCAGCTTTCTGACCTGTCGACCCAAATAGCCATTGGCTCTACCTCATATGACATATCATCCTCGAGCTGAACCATACTGAAGTCAAAAACATGAGATGGGTCACCAACATACTTCCGGAGCATCGAAACATGGAACACGGAAGAATACTCGACAAACTGGGAGGCATAGAAAGCCTATAAGCCACCTCTCCAACCCTCAGAAGCACCTGAAATGGTCCAATGAACCTGGGACTCAGCTTTCCCCTCTTCGCAAATTTCATAACACCCTTCATGGGAGACACCTTCAGCAACACCTTGTCCCCAACCATGAAAGACATATATCGGACCTTTCGGTCCGCATAACTCTTCTGCCTAGACTGCACCGTGCGAAGCCGCTCCTGAGTCAACTTTACCTTACCCAACGCATCCTGAACCAAGTCTGTGCCCAATAGCCTAGCCTCGCCCGACTCAAACCAACCAACCAGAGATCTGCAACTCCTACCATATAAAGCCTGATATGGAGCCATCTGGATACTCAACTGATAGCTATTATTATATGCAAACTCTGCTAGTGGAAGAAACTGGTCCCATGAACCACAAAAGTCAATCACACAAGCACGCAACATATCCTCCAAAATTTGAATGGTACGCTCCGACCGCCCGTCGGTCTGAGGATGAAACGCCGTGCTCAACTCGGCCTGAGTACCCAACTCTCTCTGTACGGCTCTCCACAACTAAGATGTGAACTGAGCACCTCTGTCGGAAATGATAGAAACTGGAACCCCATGCAATCGAACAATCTCCTTGATATAAATCTCAACCAACCGCTCCGAAGAATAAGTAGTACCGACAGGAATGAAGTGCACGGACTTGGTTAGCTGATCCACAATAACCTATAACATCAAACCTCCTCGAAGTCCGGGGTGTCAAACTACGAAGTCCATGGTGATCCGCTCCCACTTCTACTCCGGAACATCAAATCCCTAAAGTAATCCACCTGGTCCTTGGTGCTCATACTTTTCCTGCTGACAGTTGAGACACCAAGCCACAAACTCAACAATATATTTCTTCGTCCTCCTCCACCTTTAATGCTGCCTCAAATCCTGATACATCTTTGCGGCACTCGGCTGGATGGAATACCGCGAACTATAGGCCTCAGCCAGAATTAAATCTCGAAGCCCATCTACATTGGGCACGCAAATCCGGCCCTGCATCCTTATGGCCCCATCATCACCAATAACCACATCACTGGCATCACCGCGATGGACCCTGTCCTGAAGAACAAGCAAATGTGGATCATCAAACTGGTGTGCTCTAATCTGATCGTGAAGAGAAGACCTGGAGGCTACACAAGTAAATCCAATCTCACCAACTGACCCACTAAGGCCTGAAAATCAAGGGCTAATGGCCGCTCTGCTACTGGAAGGTAGGCTAGACTCCCTAAACTCTCTGATCTGCGACTCAGTGCATCGGCCACTACATTGGCCTTCCCCGGATGATATATGATAGTGAGGTCATAATCCTTGAGAAGCTCCAACCACCTCCTCTGACGAAAATTTAGATCCTTCTGTCTCAGCAGATACTGCAAACTACGATGATCAGTGAAAATCTCACACTGCTCTCCATACAAATAATACCGTCAAATCTTCAAGGCATGAACAATGGCGGCTAACTCAACATCGTGCACTGGATAATTCTTTCTCGTGCACCTTCAATTGTCTAGACGCGTAGGAAATCACCCTACCATACTGCATCAATACCGCTCCGAAACAAACTCTAGAAGCATCACAATAGACTGTGTAAAAACCCGAACCAGTAGGAAAAACTAGTACCGGAGCTGTGGTCAATGCTGACTTGAGCTTTTGAAAGCTCTCCTCACACTTATCAGACCATCTGAATGGAGCCTTCTAGGTTAATCCGGTCAAAGTCGAAGCAATAGAAGAGAATCCCTCCACAAGGAAACGCCTAATCTCTATAGGTGAGGACGGTTTGGGAAAACTTTGCACCACTTCTATCTTCTTCGGATCAACCTGAATACCCTCACTAGACACCACGTTCCCAAAGGAAGATACTGAACCAAGCCAAAACTCATATTTGGAGAATTTTGCATAGAGATTATCCTCCCTTAACCTCTGTAACACAACTCTCAAATGCTAAGCATGATCTTCCTGGCTACGAGAATAAACCAGGATTTCATGAATGAACACAATGACGAAAGAATCAAGGTAAGGATGAAACACGATGTTCATCAATTGCATGAACGCAGCTGGGGAATTGGTCAGCCCAAATGACATAACCAGGAACTCATAATGACCATATCTGGTCCTGAAAGTAGTCTTCGAAATGTCAGAATCCCGAATCTTCAACTGATGATACCCTGATCTCAAGTCAATCTTTGAAAACACTCTAGCTCCCTGAAGTTGGTCAAACAAGTCATCAATACGGGGCAATGGATACCGGTTCTTCACCGTAACTCTATTCACCTGCCGATAGTCAATACACATACGCATGGACCCATCGTTCTTCTTCACGAACAACACCGGTGCACCCTAAGGTGATACACTAGGCCGAATGAACCCCTTATCTATGAGTTCCTGAAACTGTTCCTTCAATTCCTTTAGCGCTGCTGGTGCAATACGATAAGGTGGAATAGAGATAGGCTGGGTGCCTGACACCAAGTCAATACCAAAATCAATATCCTTGTCAGGTGGCATGCCTGACAAGTCTGCAGGAAACACGTCCGGAAAGTCACAGACCACAGGAACCGAATCAACAACGGGAGTCTCACCACTGACATCCATCACAAAAGCCAGATAAGATAAACACCCTTTCTCAACCATGCGTTAAGCCTTTAGGTAAGAAATCACCCTGCTAGGCATATACTCAGAAGAACCTCTCCACTCAACCTTCGGACACCCTAGCATGGCTAATGTCACGGTCTTAGCGTGACAATCAAGAAATGCATGACATGGAGATAACCAATCCATGCCTAATATCACATCAAAATCGACCATGCTGAGTAACAGTAGGTCCACTCGGGTCTCTAGAGCCCTAATAGATATCATGCATGACCGATACACACGGTCCACAATAGCAGTATCGCCCACCAAAGTCGATACATGAACAGAGGTGACTAGAGACTCACGGGGCATATCCAAAAAACGAGAAAAATATGAAGAAACATAGAAACCCCTAGCACCAGAACGACCACTGGAAGACTCATGCATAGGAGAACTCTGAAAATGGGGTGCTCGAGCTGCACTCTGCGCTGGGAGAGTACCAAGTGAAGTACGGCTTAGCGGAAAACCACGGGTACCATGTCCTGAAGATGCACCACTATATGCGGGGCGGGCCGACTGAGGAGGCATGAATGAATGGCCCCTACCCTGCTGAAACTGCCCCCTGAAGGGAGCACCACTAGAACTGCCCGAACCATGAGGCCTCTTGGCTTCCCTCTCCTCCCACTCCTGGTGGCGAACGAACTGAATATCACGAGCTATGTCAACAACCTGCTCAAGTGAAGCACCTGATACTCTCTCCCGAGTCATAAATAGCCGGAGCTGATAAGTAAGACCATCTACAAACCTCCTCACCCTCTCCCTATCAGTAGGGACAATCTCAAAAGCATGCCTAGCAAACTCGGAAAACCTCATCTCGTACTGATTAACTGATAATTCTCCCTGGCGCAGCTGCTCAAACTGCCTGCGTTGCTACTCTCTGTGGGTATGAGGAACATACTTCTCCAAAAAGATCGTGGAGAACTGCTACCAGGTGAGAGGTGCTGAACCAACCGGCCTACGCCTCTCGAATGACTCCCACCAAGTAAAGGCAGCACTCGTAAACTGAAATGTGAAAATGAGACCCCACTGGTCTCCAAAATACCCGCAGTACGTAGTATCCTCTAGCACTTATCTAGAAACCCCTAGGCATCCTCGCCCTCTGTACTGCTAAAAGTCGGAGGCTGAAGTCTGCTGACCTCTCCAACTTGTGCTGCTCGTCCTCAGGCTAGCAGGGACACATAATCCTGGACCGGAGTAACTGGCTGAGCTGGGGCTGCTCTTGGTGTCTAAATACCCCGTATTCAGGTGTCCGGGCAGCTGGAGTCTGATTGCCTCCCCCGACCTGAGATGTGGTGGCAGTAGAAGACATAGCGACTGTCTGAGCCAAACTGGTGCATACTGTCAATATCTGAGACAGGGTCTCCTGAAGATCCGAAATAACAATAGGCACTGTCGGTGCCTGAGCCTGTCCCGCTGGAACACCATCGGCGACAACCTGATCCTGAACGATAGGGGGATCCTGTGGTACTGTCCCGGCTAGTGCACGGGCTGGCCCCTACCTCTTCCACGGCCTCGACCGCAGCCTCGACCGCAGCCTCGACCTCTCGCTGGTCTAGCTGGTGTCTGGTCACTCTGATCGGTATTGCATGTCCTCACCATCTATGAGAGAACTAAACAACGTAAGTCTAGATTTCAAGAATCAATAGATTAGCACGAAAGAGTTGAAGAAGATAGAATTGTTTCCTAAGAGTTCGGCAGCCTCTCGAAGATAAGTACAGACATCTCCGTACCGATCCGCAAGACTCTACTAAACCTGCTCATGACCGTTGAGTCCTATGTTACCTAGGCTCTGATACCAAACTGTAACGACCCCAAATCCTAAACCGGCCGTGATGGCGCCTATCGTGGAACTAGGCTAGCCAATAATCACATATTTATAGTTTCCTTAAAAATCCCAACCAGTTTCAAGAATTTCATAAAATATACAAAATTTACTAAATACATTAGGCCAATTAACATTCCAACCATCCCCAAAACCTGGAGCCAACATGTCATGAGCATCTTTGGGAAGTTTCGTATTTTGAAAGAAACTACGTTTTACGTAATTTTCTCTATTGAATATACTTATATCTACTTTTGGAGAAAATATGTTGTCAAAGAAAACTCTTCCATACTAAATGATTTTATTTGTAAAAGTTTTTCATATGAACTGTTGTTTAAAGTTTTCTACCAGTTATGGAGTTTAATAGCTAAGGCCCGATCTGACAAACAGACATGAAGTTGAGCTATTGGTGTTCTCTATTGTATTTTGCTTCCTTTCGATTCGGCTTGTTTTGTTGTTCCATCTCTCTGTGTATTTTTGTGCTGTTTCGTGATAGATTTTTGTAATTTCCTTCCACTTTATATTATCATTGTTGTAAATTATTCCGTGAAGTCTTATTTGTATTTCTAGACATCTACACTTGTTTATTTCAGACTCATGTTTTTAGTAAATCTTAGACTATCCGTGAAATTGTGACACCAGTTCTGGGGGTATGTTTAAGGAAATCTCGTAAGATTTATTATTTAAGTTGTTGAATTTCTTATCTTCGGCATTCTTATTTCTATTTGTTCTTGTGTATCAATTTTTAAATGCTAAATAACAAAAGAATACATCAGGATAACCAGCCGTCTATCAGTGTCACGACTACAAATCCTAAACCAGCCAGGATGACACCTATCGTGGAACTGGGCTAGCCAATAATCACATATTTACAGTTTCCTTAAAAATCCCAACCAATTTCAAGCATTTCATAAAATATACAGAATTTACTAAATACATTAGGCCAAAAAGTGCAACAATCCCCAAAACCCAGAGCCAACATGTCATGAGAATCTAAGAGAGATAAGTCAAAGGTAAACTAATATAATACAAAACCTCCGAATAAATAGCTAGATACAACAAGAAGGGAAACAGAGATGCTACATACGCTAAACAGCTACCTCTATATCCCGCACTCCGGCTCCGCACGGAATAGATAGCTAATGCTCGGTATCTGCACCTAAATCTTCACACAGGGGTGCAGGGAGTTATGTGAGTACGCCAATTCAGTATTAATGAAAATAAATCAAGTCTAAGCGGCAAGAAATCACATGAAATCAATGTCATCAATTCAGAATATGCACAGCCTTTCTTTCCAACAATATAAACATAGATTTATGAAATCATCATACCTTAAAACCAACTTCAGACAAATCCTTTAAAAAATGTATACTTCCAACAACTTCAAACCAAAAGATTTAGTATGAAAAGGAAATAAATCGTAAAGAGGCCCCTCGGGCAAAACATATTTCATAAGTTCAGAGTGAAAGTGGTAAAAATCATAAGTAGCCGCTCGGGAAAAAACATGTATCATAATAAGCCCCTCGGGCATGCCTCACAGTCACTCATAATCAGCCCCTCGAGCATACCTCACCATCACTCATAATCATCCCCTTGGGCATACCTGACAGCCACTCATGCTTCCCAACCACTACACTCGGCACTCGGTGCGCTCACGGGGGTTGTGTGCAGACTCCGGAGGGGCTCCTTCAGCCCAAGCACTAATATCAATCCACCTCGTGGCATATCATATCCTCTCAATCAGGCCCTCGGCCTCACTCAATAGAACCTCTGAAAAGCCCCTCGGGCGAATCAGTAAAACGGGGTACTCGAGCCAAAACATCATTTTTAAATCTCAAAGTAGTGTAAATCAGGCTGAGTTTCGAAAACAGTAAACACAATGTGACTGAGTGAAATCATTAATAAACAGTTAGGGAAACAGCACTAAAAAGCCCCCAAGGGGTCTAAACAGATCGGTACGAGGCCCGTACCCGAAACAGGGCTTATAGCCCAAATATTGCAACCATCTTTAGAACATAATTTAACATAAGGTTTTGAGTAAAATATTCAACTCAATAGTTGCCGCGGAGAGGACCAAGTCCAATCCAAAAAACAGTGCGCGTCACATACTCGTCATCCGACGTGTGAGCCATTCTAAAATCAGTGAGAAATATGTAGTCCGGGGTTTCATACCCTTAGGACAAGATTTATAACCATTACTTACCTCTACTAGGCCACAACACTTGTCCGCTATGATCTTGCCCCTCAAATTGGCTCCCGATTGCTCCGAAACTAGCCAAACCATTTTAACATCATCAATATATACTAAATGAAAACAACCCAATCAAAAATTATCAAATTATACAAGAATCTAAAAATTCAGCCAAACCCGAGCCCCGGGTCAACGTCTCGGAATTTGATAAATTTTAAATCACTAGAAAACTCGACCTCCCACGATTCTACACATACCAAAAACACCACAATCAGACCACAATTGCCTACCCAAATTGTCAAAAGAATTTCTAATCCTCCACCAATTCTTCCCAACCTTTTCCTACTTTAAATCCTTCAATTTACAAGCCTAATCCGAAAAAAATAGCATAGAAATGACTTTAATAACCTGGGAACTAACCTCCACTGAAGACCCATGAATTCTCTCTTAAAATTGCATTCAAATGAGCTTCAACCGCATGCAACAATGGTGAAAAGAATAAAATTTCACGGAGGCCTCTTTTATATTGTTCTGCCCAGCAATTTTGCACCTGCGAACACTTAATCGCACCTGCGGACACTCAATCGCACCTGCGGACCCGCACCTGCGACACTAGGTGCGCACCTGTGCATGGCCTCCCTTCGCACCTACGCATGTCGTTTCACACCTGCGGCTACCCATCCGCAGGTGCGGCCAACACCAGAAACTTACACCAGCAGCCATTTCCTGCAATTTTCCAAGTTAAAAACTCCGCCAACCATCCGAAATCAATCCCGAGCCCCTCGGGGGCCCCAACCAAACATACCAACACACCCCATAGCATTATTCCAACTTAGTCGATCCTTCAAAACACCAAAAACAATATGAAAATACAAAAATTACATCAAATTCAAGCATATGAACTTTGAAGCTTCCAAATTTCGCCAACTACGCCAAAACCAACCAAAACACCTCCGATTGACCTAAAATATTGCACACATACCCAAAATGACATTACGGACATGTTCCAACTTCCAGAATCCCATTCCGACCCTGATAGCCTATTTTCCACTACCGACCAGAAATCGCCAAAAACTACCTTTCGCAAATTCAAGCCTTATTCTACACCGGACATCAAAACTTCATTCTGAACTCACTCCTAAGTCCCAAATCACCTAAAGAAGCTATCCGGGCCGTAAAATATGCATTGCGAGGTCATTCACTAATAAGTCAATTCTCAGTTGACTTTCTCAACATTTAGGCTACTTTAGGAGACCAAATGCCTCAATTCTCACCATGACCACTCCGGACCCAAACCAACTGACCCAACACAACATAAACATGCTAGAAATATATGACAAATTCATAAATGGGGGAAACGTGGAAATGGGGTAAATCTCACGGAACGACTGGCCGGATCGTTACACTCAGGCTGGGGCAGGGACCCAAACTCCTACCACCCGCACACCAGAGCAGCTAGCTCCTCAGATCCAGCCTCCAGCACCTCAGGAAGCTGGAGCAGCTCAATCGAGTTTTTTGACACAAATAGTTGAGGGGGAAACTATGTCTGCCGACACTTTAGGGAGATTGGATCGGTTCACCAAGCTATTTCTACTAAATTTACTGGTGCACCATCAGAGGATCCCAAGGATTTCTTGGATAGTTGCTATGAGGGTTCTTTGGAACATGGGCATCGTGGAGTCCAATGGAGTTGATTTTGCTACATTCCGTCTTTCTGGTACCGCCAAGACTTGGTGGAGGGACTACTGTTTGACCAGACCAGCTGTGTCTTTGCCTTTGACTTTGGCTCAGGTCTCCGAGTTATTCTTGGAGAAGTTTCTACCAGTTACTCAGAGAGAGGGTCTTCGGAGTAGTTTGAGCGCCTCCAACAGGGATCTATGACTCAGGTTCATTACTTTGGCCCGACATGCTATCATGATACTCCCCACTGATCGTGAGAGGGTGATGAGGTTTATTTAGGGTCTAGCTCAGCCTATTAGACTCAAGATGGCCAGAGAGACAGGTACTTATATTTCATTCCTAGAGGCGGCCAATGTGGCCAGGCGTATTGAGATGGTCTTATTGCAGGGTAGTGGTCAGGGGTCTGAAAAGAGACCTTGCCATTCCGGTCGATTCAGTGGTGCCTCATCTAGAGGCAGAGATTCCTTTGACAGAGGTCATCCTCCTAGGCCATTCCAGTCAGCACTTCAGGTATCCCAAAGTGCACCATAAACTCCTATCAGTGCACTGCTGCTTCAGAGCTTCTAGGGTGGTTATTCTGGTCGACATGGACAGTTTCAGGGTCATCATTCTCAGCATCAGAAATCTTGTTACACTTGCGGTGGTAGTGGTTCTCAGTATCAGGGTTGCCGAGCTATGATTCCCGCACCAAGTGCACCCCTACCCCTAGCTAGGGGTGGAGGTCGAGGTGCAATAGGTGGAGGTCAAACTCATAGAGGTGGAGGACAGGCCACGAGAGGTAGAGGTCAGCCCGCAGTAGGTCGACCCAGAGATGTTCAAGTTGGAGGGGCTCCGCCCCGGTGCTATGCTATTCCTGCCAGGCCTGAGGTTGAGGCCTCTGATGCGGTTATTACAGGTATGGTTTAAGTTTTCAGCAGAGATGCTTCGGTTTTATTTGATCCGGGTTCTACATTCTCTATGTGTCTTCAAGTTTTGTCCCTTATCTGAGCATGCACCGTGATTCCCTGAGTACTTCTGTATATGTGTCTACCCCGGTGGGTGATTCTATTATGGTAGATCGAGTCTATCGTTCATGCTTAGTAATTATTGGTGGTCTGGAGAATCATGTAGATCTTTTGCTTCTTGATATGGTTGACTTCGATGTTATTTTGGGGATGGGTTGGTTATCTCCCTATCATGCTATTCTGAACTATCATGCCAAGACAGTGACCTTGGCCTTGCCAGGAGTACCTCGTTTGGAGTGGAGAGGGACTCCTAGTCATTCTTTCGGTAGAGTTATTTCATATATGAAGGGTCGGCGTATAGTCGAGAAGGGTTGCTTGGCCTATTTAGCCTATGTTCGTGATTCTAGTGCAGAGGTTACTTCTATGGAGTCTGTGCCCGTGGTTCGTGAGTTTCCAGAGGTATTCCCTGCTGACCTGCCGGGTATGCCACCCGACAGGGATATTGACTTTTGCATTGAGTTGGCTCCGGGCACTCAGCCAATTTCTACTCCTCCGTATCGTATGGCCCCGCTAGAGTTGAAGAATTTGAAGGATCACCTCCAAGATTTGTTGGATAAAGGCTTTATTAGGCCTAGTGTTTCTCCGTGGGGTGCTCCAGTGTTGTTCCTTAAGAAGAAAGATGGCTCAATGAGGATGTGTATTGACTACAGGCAGTTGAACAAGGTTACTATTATGAATAAGTATCCTTTGCCGAGGATTGATGATTTATTCGACCAGCTCCAGGGTGCTACAGTGTTTTCCAAGATTGACTTGAGATGTGGTTACCATCAGTTGAGGATTAGGGTGTCTGATGTCCCTGAGATAGTTTTCGCACTCGGTATGGGCATTATGAGTTCTTGGTGATGTCTTTTGGGTTGAAAAATGCCCCCGCTGCTTTTATGGAGTTGATGAGCCGAGTGTTCAGGCCCTTTTTGGACTCGTTTGTGATTGTTTTTATTGATGATATTTTGATTTACTCCTGTAGCCGAGAGGATAATGAGCAGCATCTTCGAGTCGTCCTCCAGACTCTGAAGGATAGTCAGTTGTATGCCAAATTTTCTAAGTGTGAGTTCTGGTTGAGTTCGGTGGAATTTCAAAGCCATGTTGTGTCGGCAAAGGGTATTCAGGTGGATGCCAAGAAGATTTCAACAGTCAGAGATTGGGCTAGACCCACTTAAGCTATAGAGATTCAGAGTTTCTTGGGCTTAACAGTTTATTATCGCCGGTTTGTGGAGGGTTTTTCATCCATTGCATCCCCGATGACTAGATTGACTTAGAAGGGTGCCCAGTTCAGGTGGTCCGATGAGTGTGAGGTGAGCTTTCAGAAGCTCAGGACAACCTTGACAATGACGCTGGTGTTAGTCTTGCCCACAGGTTAAGGGCCATAAACCGTGTATTATGATGCTTCACGGGTGGGACTTGGTGTAGTGTTGATGCAGGGTGGCAAGGTTATAGACTATGCTTCTTGTCAGTTGAAGGTTCATGAGAAGAACTATCCAGTTCATGATTTAGAGTTAGCAGTTATTCTTCATGCGTTGAAGATTTGGAGGCATTATCTGTATGGTGTGCCATCTGAGGTGTTCATAGATCATAAGAGTTTGCAGTATCTGTTCAAGCAGAAAGAGTTGAACATGAGGCAGAGGAGATGGCTAGAGCTGTTGAAGGATTATGAAAATACCATCTTATATCGTCCGGGGAAGGCCAATGTGGTGGCCGATGCTTTGAGTCGGAAGTCAGCCAGTATGGGTCGTCTTGCTTATATAACAGTCAGAGAGCGACCACTCGCTTTGGATGTTCAGGCCTTCGCCAACCGGTTCATGAGATTGGAGGCTTCCGAGACTCGCAGTGTTTTGGCTCATGCTGTGGCCCTTTCTTCATTATATCATCATATCCGGGCCAGGCAGTATGATGATCGTCATTTATGTGTTCTTAGAGATACGGTCCGGCATGGAGGTGCCAAGTAGGTCACATTTGATGATGAGGGAGTTTTGAGGATGCAGGGTCGTATTTGTGTGCCTGATGTTGATGGTATATGTGAGTTGATCTTGCAGGAGGCCCATAGTTCCCGGTATTCCACTCATTCGGGAACCGCAAAGATGTACCAGGATTTGCGGCAGCATATTGTAGCATATGTATCTAGGTGCTTGAACTGTCAGCAGGTTAAGTACGAGCACCAGAGACCTTGTGGTTTGATGCAGAAAATCGAGCTTCTCGAGTGGAAGTGGGAGTGTATCACCATGGATTTCATAGTTGGACTCCCACAGACTCAGAGGATGTTTGATGCAGTGTTGGTCGTTGTGGATAGGCTTCCCAACTCAACACACTTCATTCCTGTATCAGTTTCATATTCTTTAGAGAAGTTGGCAAAAATCTACACCAGGGAGATTGTTCGCTTGCATGGTGTGCCCGTGTCTATTATTTCTAGAGATTATTTCAGCATGAGTTGGGCACACGGGTTGATTTTTGAGCACAGCATTTCATCCTCAGATGGACGGTCAGTCCGAGAGTACTATTCAGATTTTGGAGGATATGTTGTGAGCTTGTGTCATTGATTTTGGAGGTTCAGGGGACCAGTTCTTGCCTTTAGCTGAGTTTGCCTACAACAATAGCTATTAGTCAAGCGTTCAGATGGCTCCGTATGAGGCGTTGTATGGTAGGTGGTGTCGGTCGCCAATTGGGTGGTTCGAGCCGGGAGAGGTTAGATTGTTGGGTTCAGAGTTAGTCCAGGATGCCTTGGGATAAAGTGAAGATTATTTAGGATAGAATTCGTACAGCTCAGTCCAGGCAGAAGAGTTATGGGGATCGTAGAGTTCGTGATTTGGCATTTATGGTTGGAGACCGGGTATTTCTTCGGGTGTCGCCCATGAAGGGCGTGATGAGGTTCATAAAGAAGGTCAAGTTAAGCCCTAGGTTCATTGGTCCATTTGAGATTCTGGACAAGGTGGGAGAGGTGGCCTACAGACTTGCTTTGCCACCTAGTCTATCAGTCGTACACCCGGTGTTTCATGTATCTATGCTTCGGAGGTATATTGTCGATCCCTCTCATGTACTTGAGATGGACAAGGAATTGACTTATGAGGAGGAGCCGATAGCCATATTAGCTCGGCAGGTTCATATTGAGATCGAAGAGTTATCCTTTGGTTCGTGTTCAACCTATTGAGGCAGCTACCTGGGAGTTCGAGTCCGATATGCGGAGATGATATCCCCATCTTTTCCCCGATATAGGTACCTTTCTATGTCCGTTCGAGGACAACCGGTTGTTTTAGAGGTGGAGATTGTGACGACCCAAAATGTCATCCAGTGTAATTTTAGCTAAATCTATGTTTCGAGGCCGTGAAAACCTCCTTATATCTCACCTCGATATGTGTGCGCAACCCGGGCGTATAGCCGGGAAGCCATTATGTGAAAAATTGATAAAAATGATATTTTTGTGTTGAAATTTGAATAAAGTTGACTTTGGTCAACATTTTTGGTAAATGGGCCCCGACCCGTGATTTGACGATCCCGGAGGGTCCGTAGAAAAATATGGGACTTAGGCATATGCCCGGAATCGAATTCCGATGTGCCAAGTCCGAGAAATGAATTTTGAAGACAATTGTTTTCTGAAAAATATAAAGGTTTTTGAAAATTAGATTTGATGTGAAACCTATGAAACCTGTGAAACCGGGCCCGTATTATGGTTCCGGAGCCCGGAACAGGTTCAATATTTCATATATGTATGATCTGTCAAATTTGGTGCGAAACGGACGTAGTTTGATGTGATTCTGATAGAAAATGGAAAATTTGAAGTTTTTGAGGTTGAATTTGATGTATATGATGTTATTATGGGGGGTTTAAATACTCGAATAAGTTCGTAGGATGCTTTTGAGGTTGGGTGTATATTTGGTTTTGAGCCCCAGGGCTCGGGTGAGTTTCGGGTAGGTGTCGGAGAGCAAAACTTTAGAAAATCTGGTGTTTTAGTGTTGTTGCTGGTGTCCAGGGATTTACCTTGTGCGAACGCATAGGGTTATGGGGGTTCTGGGGGGGGGTCAGAGTAGATTATACCTATGCGAGCGCAACCCACTGGGTGCGAATGCAGACCTTTAGGTCAATGATCCTATGCGAACAGATGTAGGGGTCGCGAACGTAGAGGGTTAAGGAGGTCTGGGAGCTGCATGGAGGGGTGCAAGGCCAGTGCGAACGCACCTGCTGGGGCGCGATCGCGGAGGGTAAATTAGGAAAACATGTGCGAACGCACTCTGTATTTTCGCCCAGTGATTTTAAGTGTCAAAAGCAGAACCCATTACGGGATTTTACCAAAATTCACAAACCCTCTTCTTCTCCAAACCCCGTAGACGACCTTTGAAGAGTTCCTTCACCATAACCTTTTAGGTAAGTGATTCTAACATTGTTTTCTTCCAGTTTTCATCAATATCTATTAGATTCTAGGCCTAAAAACATGAAATCAAAGGTAAAAATTAGGAAATTGGGTAGAGTTAGGGCTTCTTGAATATTTGAGAATTTGACCTTGTTTTGGGATCGGATTTCAAACAAATTATATATTCGGGCTCGTGGGTGAATGGCTGATCAAGTTTTGGTCCGAACCTCGTGTTTGGACTAAGCGGGCCCGGGGTCGTTTTTTGGAATTTTGTAAAGAAAGTTGGGAATTCTATATTTAAGCATTGGAATTGAATTGTTTAGCCTTTATTGATATTATTGAGTCGATTATGTATAGATACGATTGTTTTGGAGTTGGGTTTCAAAAGGAAAAGTGGTGCTAGAGGCTTGATTTGGACTCTTGGAGTCGAGGTAAGTGTTTGTCCTAACCTTAGCTTGAGGGAATATGTATTGAGTCCTAATTGCTATGTGTTTATTCCATATTCAATGTATAGGTCAGGTGACGAGTACCTATATGTTGTTGTCAAGCATGACCGTGAGTCGAAAATTTGCAATTATATGATATTTATTGGCTTTTACTATGTTTATGGGTTTAATATCAATTTGATAGCTATTCATTTGGTGGAAATTCTTAGATTTGGTTATTTTTGAGTAGTTGATCGGTTGAGGAACATTATGTGGGATTATACACATGTGTAGGATTGGTTATATCTGTGTCCCTTGCCGGGACGGTATTATTCTTGTTGATTATTCCGTACATTTAAGTTTTCTTATTTGTTGATTTTCATGCCAACTGTTGTTTTATGTTATTATGCAAGAGGGGGTATTCCGTACCATGTTTATGTTGTTTATGCCCGAGGGGACATTCCGTGCCGTGATTGTGATGTTTTATGAACGAGGGGACATTCCGTGCCATCTTTATATTGTTTATGCACGAGGGGACATTCCGTGCCATATTTTATATTGTTATGCACGAGGGGACATGTCGTGCCGTGTTATGCTAAAAATATGCACGAGGGGACATGTCGTGCCGTTTCTCTTCACTGTTTAATTCGTGTTGTGAATTCCTGTTATTATTTTCGGATATTTGGACTGTTGCTTCGTTTCATCATTTCAGTATTTGCTATCCCTTTTCCCAGTATGTTTCCCCGTCATTGTACTTGCTGTTTATTTCTTGTGGTGATTTCCTGTTATATTTTATTTAAACTGCACATGTGATATTATATGTCGTGTCCTAGCCTTGTCACTACTTCGCCGAGGTTAGGCTCGGCACTTACTCAGTACATGGGGTCGGTTGTACTGATGCTACCCCTGCACTTCTTTATGTTGTGTAGATTATGGAGCCGGACCTAGTGGACATTGAGCGAGGGAGTATCCTTCAGTCCACGACGACACCGAGGTAGTTTTGCAGGCGTCCTCAGGCCTTGGCGTCACCATCTATTTCTTTCCTTCTGTCTTACTTTGTATCTAGACATCTACACTTGTTTATTTCAGACTCCTGTTTTTAGTAAATCTTAGACTGTCCATGAAATTGTGACACCAGTTCTGGGGGTATGTTTAAGGAAATCTCGTAACATTTATTATTTAAGTTGTTGAATTTCTTATCTTCCGCATTCGTATTTCTATTTGTTCTTGTGTATCACTTTTTAAATGCTAAATAACAAAGGAATAAATCAGAATAACCAGTAACGTTGGCTTGTCTAGCAGGTTCAACGTTAGACGCCATCACGGCCTGAAGGTGGGATTTCGGGTCGTGACAATATGTATGCGTATGTAGATACATATGTGTGTATGTGTATATACATTCATATAAATGTATATATGTGTATATACATACATATAAATGTATGTATATACACATACATACATACATACATACATACATACATATATATATATATATACACACACACATACATTTATATGTATGTATATACACATACATATATACACATATAAATGTATGTGTGTGTGTATATAAATATATATATATGTATGCATGTACGTGTGTATATATATATATATATATGTATATATGTGTATATATGTATGTATGTGTATATGTGTATATACATACATATATATGTATGTAAATTCACATACATACGTATATGTATATATATATATATATATATGTGTGTGTGTGTGTGTGTGTGTGTGTGTGTGTATACATATATACATACATAAAAATGTATGTGTATATACATACATTTATATGTATGTATGCATGTGTGTATATATATATACATATTCATACACATATAGTATAGTATAGTATATATAAAAAAGCTATATTCGACATAAGATGTATATATAGTATAGTATAATATAGTATATATAAAAGATATATTCGATATTAAATAATGAGTATTAAAATTTAGGATGTTAAATCAATTAAATATTATGTACATAGGTGTGTGTATATATACATACATACATAGGATATAGTGTCCATATAAAAGTAATTAAAAAAAAAATACACAAACACACACTCACTCACTCACTCACTCACACACACACACACACACACACACACATATATATATAAATATATTTCATTAAATTTAATTAATATTTATTCCGGTTAGTAAATTATATGTATATAGTTCTTGTTATATTAAAAAGAAATTTCCTTGGGCGGGAAAGCATAACTTCAAATTTATCGACCGAAATCGGTCAGTATATTTGAAACGTTTTAATTAAAAATTACTTTTGTAGATAATATACAAGTATGACTAGGCCTTGGTAAAATGTTGACCAATTTCTGACCGAAATCGGTCAGTGTAACGACCCGATCGGTCGTTTTGAGATCTAGCGCGTCGTTCAGCGGTTTGAGGCCGTGAGCAGCTCCATTTCAGGTATTATGACTTGTAGGTGTGGTCGGAATTGAATTTCGAAAAGTTTAGAATTGATTTGAAAAGAAAATTCTCATTTCAGAAGCCTTAAGTTGGAAGAATCAACTAAGATTGGAATTTTGAGTAAACGACCTTCAAATAAGGATTTGAAGGTTCCAACAGGTTCGTATGATGATTTCGGACTTGGGCGTATGTCCGGATCGGGTTTTGGATAACCCGGGAGCGTTTCAGTGTATAATGTGGAAGTCAGCATTTTTGAAGGAATTTCCTATGTTTGGCTTGAAGCACATTTAAGTGATGTTGATGTCCGTTTGGGATTATGAGTCTGGGAATAGCTTCGTATGGTGATTCTGGAGTTGGGATCGTGATCGGAAGTGAATTTGGATGTCCGTAGATCATTTTGAAGTCATTTGGCTAAAAATAGAAATTTGAAGGTTTTTGAGAAATCCGACCGGAAGTGGAAATTTTTATATTGAGGTGGGAATGCAATTCCGGAAGTTGGAGCAGGTCCGTAATGTCAAATATGACTTATGTGCAAAATTTGGGGTCAATCGGACGTTATTTGATAGGTTGCGGCATCGAATGTAGAAGTTGGAAATTTCTAAGTTCATAAAGTTGGGATCTGGGTGCGATTCTTTGTTTCAATGTTGTTTGATGTGATTTGAGGCCTCGAGCAAGTCCGCATTATGTTTTGGAACAGGTTGGTATAAATGGACGGGGTCTCGGGGGCCTCGGGTGGAAACCGGGTGTTTAACGGATCAAGTTGATTGTTTGAAGAAGGCTGGAATTTGTTGTCATCTGGTGTGACCGCACCTGCGAGGATTTGGCCGCAGGTGCGGCTAGGGCACCGTAGGTGTGAAGAATTGATGGTCCGGCTAGGAGCGCATGTGTGATGGTATGGGCGCAGGTGCGAAGTTGGCTCGAGCTGAGGAAAGCCGAAGGTGCAGAAGTTTGGTCGCACCTGCGGAATCGCAGGTGCGAGTGATGGATCGCAGGTGCGAAAAATGGCCTGGGCAGAATGTTTTAAAACCCAGAATTGTTGGGCATTTCTTCATTTCTTCTTTGGTTTGGTCGATTTTTGAGGGGCTTCAAGAGAGGATTTTTTCATGCAATGTCAAGGTAAGTAATGTCTTCATGTTTTTAAAGTTAAATACAAGTATATGCACGGAATTATACATGAAATTGGGAAAATTTTGGAAAATATTGAAGAAAACTAAAAATGGTAATTTGGATTTTTAGCCACAAATTTGAGCATGGAATTTAGAGTAAATTATATATTTTATCTAGTGGAGCTATGGGTAGAATATATCTTCGAGAAATTTCGGATTCCAGACCCGTGGGCATTTTTGTTATTTCACTGAGCGGAGTTAGGAAATTATATAATTTGGAATTTTTGCAAGTATTAGAATGTACTTTCATTGGTTTGTTGTTGTTTGGATAGTTTCGGACCGTTGTTAAAGGATTTGAGTCACCGGAAGGGCTTGGAGGCCGGTTATGGGAATTCGGAGCGAGGTAAGTCTCCTTTCTAACTTTGGGAGGGGGAATTGTCCCCCTAGGTGAATTATTTATTTAAGTATATGCTATTATCTTCGGGGGCTATGTATGCACAAGGTGACGGGAGTCCGTGCGTAGCTACTATTATGCCATGTCCGGGTAGTCTAGGACCCACTAGCATGTATGATTCGCGAGCAAGCTAGACTTATTATTTGTATGTATAACCGCGTCGCATGATCAATTCGCTAGCGGGGCAGATAGAGGCATCTATGGTTTGGGCCGTTCGACCCTCGGTAGTGCACATTTTATTATTGTTGGTCCGCACCGATCGATCCTCGGCATTGCTTGCGCGTGATATTTACTGCGTAGTTGCTATGATTTTTGCCTGATTACTGGCCTGAAATATTATGTTGTCAATTGAAATGACAGAGATTTAATGTTATTAAAAAGATTTTGGAAGAAGTTGTTCCTTTACGTCGATTAATTGTTATTTTATTAAATTACCCATGTTGATTAATTGTTATTAATATGACAAAGATATAAAGTGTTAAACGTGAACGGAGTTGATAATATTTATTCCTGATTTTAATAATTGCCTATGATAATCATGCTTAGTGTCGCACTTAAATATTCTAAATTGACCTTTAGCAAGTGTCTAATTTGACCCCTCGTCACTACCTCTATAAGGTTAGGCGGGCGACTTACTAAGTACACGTTGTTTTTGTACTCATGCTACACTTGTTGTGCATTTTATTGCACAGGTACTTTCATAGAAATGTGGAGGATTCAGAGACTTAGACGAGCTACATCATCCGGAGGCGATCCGCAGCTGACAGAGTCTGCCTCGTACCGTATTTACTTTCATTTTTAAACTTCCTTGTCCAATTTGTATTTCGGACAGGCTTTGTGATGATTGTATAAATTCTTAGAAATTGCTCATGTACTTGTGACACCGGGTTCTGGGATGTGTTGGGATATATTTGCTAAAGTGTAATATTCAAACCATTGTTTTACTTAACCGATTTTGTTTAGTTAACATGTAATCAACTGAAAGGAAATATTTTTTTATAAATGTTAAAACAGAAAATTGTTTCAATTAGTTAATGATTGGCTTGCTTGAAAATGATGTCCGGCGCCATCACGACCTTATGGATTTTGGGTCGTGACAACATGGTATCAGAGCCCTAGGTTCCCTTAGGTCTCACAAGTCATGAGCAAGTCTAGTAGAGTCTTGCGGATCGGTACGGAGACGTCTGTACTTATCTTCGAGCGGCTACAGGGCTGTTAGGAGTACTTCCCTTCTTGATTCCTCATCGTGCGATTTGATTCCTTTAAGGCTTATGCCTAAGTTTGTTCTTACTCAATCTTACGCGTCGCGAAGCGCTTGGTATGAATCAGGAATTTGAGGAATTGAAATGGTGCTACGGATGTAATTCGGGATGTTTCCATGTGTAATTGGTTGGGGCTATTGTTATGGCCCTGCCAAACAATAATATGTTGTTTCAGCTCAATAGCTGTGTTTCTGAGAGCCTTAAGGCTATGCTCAGGTAGTGATGATGCTTGTGATTTGTTATCGCACGATGTCGATATGATGATAGAATTCTTGCCCGTATGTTGGGGGCGATGAATGGTTTGAAGGGAGGTCTTCTCAGAGTGTGATTTCGAGATCTCGATATTTTAGTTCCGGTAGAAGAAAGGGATTTGGGTTATGAATGGTCCGGTTGGGGTTGATAAAGTAGTAAGAGTTGGTGTCTTCAAGTGAGGTGGGATATGCACCTGTAACGTGAAGTCGCCGACATTGATCGAATGGAATGTGTTAAGTTTGTCGGTGCTATGGTTTCTTCGATTGCGTGGGGTCAGAGTATTGAGAAGAAGTATTGAAGAATGCGGTTAGCAGAGACCGTGAGGTGTGGTTCAGTACCGGATATGTGTTGATAATGAAGATAGCTAGAGAAAGATGATCTCCCGAGAGCTTGAAGTCGTGGTGATCTACTGGTTTGAGAGCTACAGAGAATGATCATGAAGTGAGGCTAGGCGGTGGTTCCATTTCCAGGAGGCCAGGTGTGAGAAGTGGAAGTCGAGCAGTCGCAAAGTGGGGGAGCGGCAGCATAGTTTGGAATTTGAATATATTGTCGCGCATTTAATGGATGTCCATGAGGAGCAGACGGACTAGTAAAGTTGGTAAATGAAGCAGGGCCTAGAAGGGGGTATTAAAGTCGCAGAGAGCGTGCATTTCAACGTCGTTGGAAGGTGTTCGCGGGTGATTTCCACAAGTGGGTTATCTCCTGTGAATAGGTTAGTGGTGGCATGGTTGGTAGGTCTCTGTGCGGGGTTCTAGTGGCTATTCTGTAGGAGGCAGAGTGTGTGAATGATGCTAGAGAATTTTAGTATTTAGGGAGTGCTATCAAGAGAATTTGGAAGAATTGGACGGGTTGGTTGAGAAAGATCATGTTATCAAAGGAGAAAGGATCTCGGCAGGGTCTATAGTGGTGCAAAGACTAGCTTCGGGCTAAGTAGGGGAGTCCCACCATCTGCAGTTGGGTTGCAAGATAGTGTTATCATAGGGCTGCGGATTGTCGGCGTGTTGGCAAGTTATTACAGCTAAGGGAAATGAGTAAAATGGTGATTGTGTGTGGGATTTGATGAATGTGTGCAAAAGTTGGCCTTGTCGGGCCAGGGTTAGACTTTGGAAGATTCAGAATTTTTCTTAAGGCATAGGTGAGTTGTCAGGGTAGTGACTCAATCACGTGCTTCAAAAAAGGGTGTTCATGTGCTAGAAGAGCCTTGGAGTTGATTGTATTCGAGGCCGGTCAGAGTGGGTGACTCTCAATAGCGGTCCTAGTGAGTTCAAAATTTAAGAATGCGGTGTTTAAGTGTTTCAGGCAGCAGTATGATCGAGAATCGAGCTTTTGCAGAGTAATTTATGAGAAAAGGGAGGATGGTAAGAATGTTCTATGATGTGTTTCAGCATGCACGATAGTATTGGAGGAGTGAGAGAAATAAACTCCGGATTGTAGAAAGATTATCAGGAGGGTATGAGAAGGGTTGCAGGATTTAGGCAGCATAGTCTCGTGAATCAAGGTCACTCGGGATGAGTGAGGCTTGAGTTTGCTATGAGTTGGAGGAACTTGCTATTATTCTTGAGGCAATTGAAGATGATCAAAAGAAAATAGATTTATTAGCCATGGTTGAAATGGAACATTTACGGCAGTGATCAGTTCCTTCGGTGTGATTAAGTTATGCATGTGATTTGTGCCGGTGTGTGCGGGGCTTGTCGGCCTTCATAATGAATTTCATGTGGGAGCATTTGGGTGCTATGGCCTGTCAGGTGTAGGTGGATCCCGGAAGTGTTACAGTGGTATAGACTACTACTTAAGGAATTGCATGTTTGGTGATTGTGGGAATTAACTCGTGTGTTGAGATGGTACTCTTGAATTGAGTTAAGTAAAAGGTTTCTATATGATGAAGTGTCCACCCTATTAGTTGTTCAGAAGTTATGATGGAATTCTTATGCTACCTCATATTGGCATGTTAGGTGCGACAAGCAGTATCTAACTGAGAGTAAGAATCGAGATTGCGGTTCGGTGTTAATAAGGATGTCATGAGCTCGGAACAGCAAGAAAAAGTTATTCCAAAGTTCAGAGTAGGCTGGTGTTATCTTCAGTGTCACCTGAGATCGATATTCGGTGAAATAGGCTTTGTACCCTAGTCATGGGTTCTTGATGTGATTTGCGGCCTTAGTGTGGTCGGTGTTATGGATGGGAAGACTTGTTGCCTTGTGTGGAAGGTCGTGGAAGCATGACCGCGAAAAAATTATATAAAGTGCCTCATGTAGTCACTTCATGGATTGAAGATTTGGACTGAGTTTAAAGAAGCGCAATATTGCTTAATTGAGAATTTATGCCTGGAAGGCGTTCATTTCTGGAAGGCGGATCCACGGGTATGTTATTCAGATCGGGTTGCACGCTGCAAGTGTGATGATGAATAGGGTTCCTATATTTATTTTATTATGTTTTACTTCCTATTTTCTGGGAAAAGTTCATATCAGTTACGTGAGTTGAATAGTCCCTTCCTAAGTCATTTCTTACCTGTCATGTTCGAGTTATGCCCTATTGGCGCGATGTGGTATCATGTGAGGCTTTTGGTCATATTTGGGATGATTTGTTGTGTGAGCAGTTCATACTGGGTGAGACGAGATTATCGGATCAGGGATCAGTGTGATAAGGTTATGTGAAGTGTATATTAAAGAACAAGTACCATTATTCAGGTTCATAATGAAGTGATGATTCTAGTCAAGATGAGGTAGTCAATGATTTGTTAACTCTACAGTTGGGTATGAATTTCTACACATCTCCTCCACTGTGGTAGTATTGTCAGCATTATAGCAGGATGCATGTATATTTGTTATGAGGTGCATCGAGATCACCAGATTCGTGAAATTTTGGCTATTAAGGTTTAGGGAGTGCCATTGTGGTCAGATGATGAGTTATGCGGTGCATGGTGCTGATTCAACAAAGGTATGCAATCATGTTCTGGTATATCGTGTGGTAGTTGATACGGTGTTTATATGTTGGAAGTAGGTCTGGTAGAGAATTTCAAGTGTTGGAACTAGGTTCTAAGCTTATTATATGGATAAAATAAGAAATCATCAGATTCGATCAAGCTAATGTGCTCAACTGGGTTGTGGCAGCACGAGAAGGTGCTCTAGGTGTTAAACAGTGATTTATGATAACTCCAGAGCAGTTCTTAGCACGTTCGAGGATGAACATCTGTTTATGTGGGGGAGAATGTAGTGACCCGACCGGTCGTTTTGAGCTCTAGCGTGTTGTTCAGCGGTTTGAGGCCGTGAGCAGCTCCATTTCAGGTATTATGACTTGTAGGTGTGGTCGGAATTGAATTTCGGAAAGATTAGATTTGATTTGGAAAGAAATTCTCATTTTAAAATACTTAAGTTGGAAGAATCAAGATTGGAATTTTGAGTAAACGACCTCCGAATCAGAATTTGAAGGTTCCAGAAGGTTTGTATGATGATTTCGGACTTTGGGGTATGTCTGGATCGGGTTTTGGATAACCCGGGAGCGTTTCGGCGTATAATGTCGAAGTTAGCATTTTTGAAGGAATTTCCCAAGTTTGGCTTGAAGCGCATTGCAGTGATGTTTATGTGTGTTTGGGATTCTGATTCTAGGAATAGCTTCGTATGGTGATTCTAGAGTTGGTAGCGCGATCGGAAGTGAATTTGGATGTTCGTAGGTCATTTTGAAGTCATTTGGCTAAAGATAGAAATTTGAAGGTTTTTGAGAAATCCGACTGGAAGTGGAAATTTTGATATCGAGGTCGGAATGCGATTCCGGAAGTTAGAGAAGGTCTGTAATGTCGAATATGACTTGTGTGAAAAATTTGGGGTCAATCGGACGTGATTTGATAGGTTTCGGCATAGGATGTAGAAGTTGGAAATTTCTAAGCTCGTATAGTTGGGATCTGGGTGCGATTCGTGGTTTTGATGCTGTTTGATGTGATTTGAGGCCTCGAGCAAGTCCGCATTATGTTTTGGAACTGGTTGGTATAATTGGACGGGGTCCCGGGGGCCTCGGGTGGATTCCGGGTGGTTAACAGATCAAGTTGAGAATTTGAAGAAGGCTGGAATTTGCTGTCATCTTGTGTGATCGCACCTGCGAGGATTTGGCCGCGGGTGCAGAGCAGCAGGTGCGGCTATGGCATCGCAGGTACGAAGAATTAATGGTCCGGCTGGGAGCGCAGGGGTGATGGTATTTCCGCACCTGCGAGGTCGCAGATACGGGTTATGAGGCGCAGGTGCGAAGTTGGCTCGAGCTGAGGAAAGCCGCAGGTGCAGAGGTTTGATCGCACCTGCGTAATCGCAGGTGCGAGTGATGGATGGCAGGTGCGAAAAATGTCATGGGCCAAATGTTTTAAAACCGAGAATGTATCGCCATTTATTCATTTCTTCTTTTGTTTGGTCGATTATTGGGGGGCTTCACGAGAGGATTTCTTCATGCAATGTCAAGGTAAGTAACTTCTTCATGTTTTTAAAGTTAAATACAAGTATATGCATGGAATTATACATGAAAATTGGGAAAAAATTGGAAAATATTGAAGAAACCTAGAAAATGATAATTTTGATTTTTACCCACGAATTTGAGCATGGTATTTAGTGTATATTGTATATTTGAACTAGTGGAGCTATGGGTAGAATATATCTTCTAGAAATTTCAGATTCCGGGCACGTGGGCCCGAGGGCATTTTGGTCATTTCACTAAGCGGAGTTGGGAAATTATATAATTTGGAATTGTTGCAAGAATTAGAATATGTTTTCATTGGTTCGTTGTTGTTTGGATAGTTTCGGAGCGTTGTGCAACGATTTGACTCACTGCAAGGGCTTGGAGGCCGGTTATGGTATTTCGGAGCGAGGTAAGTCTCCTTTATAACTTTGTGAGGGGGAATTGTCACCCTAGGTGAATTAATTAAGTATATGCTATTATCTTCGGGGACTATGTACGCACGAGGTGATGAGAGCTTGTGCGTAGCTACTATTATGCCATGTCCGGGTAGTCTAGGACCCACTAGCATGCCTTATGTGTTTTACATGTGATCCTGCATGTAATATTAAACTGCTAATATAATCGAAATCGTAATTGAATATCTAAAGAAGACTAGAGTTCATTTTCTCAATCATATAGAAAGAGAATTGATTCGTCCGTGTATAATTGTATACCTGGTAGGGTTATATTATGGAATATCATCAAACTTGGCAAATGAGTTTCAAAACAAAGATTTAAAAGCTATATTTCATGTTCCTTTAAGAAGAATTTTACCACTTTAGTGAGAAAAAAGGCTTTCTTAATAACCAAAAATACGAATTTATTATGTTGATATGTGTACATATGAGCACCTGAGTCGCAGGTATGATTCGCGAGCAGGCTAGCCTTATTATTTGTATGTATAACCGTGTTGCATGATCTATTCGTGAGCGGGGAAGATAGATGTATCTATTGTTCGAGTCGTTCGAACCTCGGCAATGCACATTTTATTATTGTTGGTCCGCGCCGTTCGACCCTCGGCATTTCTTGCGTATGATATTTACTGCGTCGTTGCTATGATTTTTGGCTGATTATGGCCTGAAATATTAAGTTGTCAATTGAAATGATAGAGATTTAAAGTTATTAAAAAGATTTTGGAAGAAGTTGTTCCTTCCCGTCGATTAATTGTTATTTGATTAAATCACCCATGTTGATTAATTGTTATTAATATGACAAAGATATAAAGTGTTAAACGTGAATGGAGTTGATAATATTTATTCCTGATTTTAATAAATTGCCTATGATAATTATGCTTAGTGTCACACTTAAATAATCTAAATTAACCTTTATCAAGTGTCTAATTTGAACCCTCGTCAATACCTCTCTGAGGTTACGCGAGCGACTTACTGAGTACAAGTTGTTTTTGTACTCATGCTACACTTGCTCTGCATTTTATTGCACAGGTACTTGCATAGCAATGTGGAGGATTCAGAGACTTAGGCGAGTTGCATCATCCGGAGGCGATCCGCAGCTGACAGAGTCTCCCTCGTACTGTATTTACTTTCATTTTTAAACTTTCTTGTCCAATTTGTATTTCAGACAGGCTTTGTAATGATTGTATAAATTTTTAGAAATTTCTCATGTACTTGTGACACCGGGTTTTGGGATGTGTTGGGATATATTTTCTAAAGTGTAATATTCAAACCATTGTTTTACTTAACAGATTTTAATTAGTTAACATGTAATCAAGTGAGAGGAAATGTTTCTCATAAATGTTAAAACAGAAAATTGTTTCAATTAATTAATGATTGGCTTGCCTGACAATAATGTCCGGCGCCATCACGACCATATGGATTTTGTGTCGTGACAACATGGTGTCAAAGCCCTAGGTTCCCTTAGGTCTCACGAGTCATGAGCAAGTCTAGTAGAGTCTTGCGGATCGGTACGGAGACGTTTGTACTTATCTTCGAGAGGCTACAGGGCTGTTAGTAGTACTTCCCTTCTTGATTCTTGATCGTGCGATTTGATTCCTTTAAGGCTTATGCCTAAGTTTATTCTCACTCAATCTTACGCGTCGCGAAGCGCTTGCTATGGATCAGGAATTTGAGGAATTGAAATGGTGCTACAAATTTATTCGAGATGTTTCCATGTGTAATTTGTTGGGGCTATTGTTAATAATATGTTGTTTAAGCTCAGTAGCTGTGTTTCTGAGAGCCTTAAGGCTATGCTCAGGTAGTGATGATGCATGTGATTGGTTATTGCGCGATGTCGATATGATGATAGAATGTTTGTCCATATGTTGGGGGCGATGAATTGTTTGAAGGGAGGTCTTCTCAGAGTGTGATTTCGAGATTTTGGTATTTTAGTTCCAGCAGAGGAAAGGCGTTTTGGTTATGAATGGTCCGGTTGGGGTTTATAAAGTAGTAAGACTTGGTGTCTTCAAGTGAGCTGGGATATGCACCTGTGACGTGAAGTCGCCGTCATTGATCGAATGGAATGTGTTAAGTTTGTCGGTGCTATGATTTCTTCGGTTGCATGGGGTCAGAGTATTGAGAAGAAGTATTGAATAATGCGGTTGGCAGAGACCGTGAGGTTCAGTGGTTCAGTACCGGATAAGTGTTGATAATGAAGGCATCTAGAGAAATATGAACTCCGGAGAGCTTGAAGTTGTGGTGATCTGATGGTTTGAGAGCTACAGAGAATGATCCTGAAGTGAGGCTAGGCGATGGTTCCATTTCTAGGAGGCCAAGTGTAAGAAGCGGAAGTCGAGCAGCCGCAAAGAGGGGGAGCGGCAGCATAGTTTGGAATTTGAAGATATTGTTGCGCATTTAATGGATGTCAATGAGGAGCGGACGAACTTGTAAAGTTGGTAAATGAAACAGAGCGTAGGATGGGGTATTGAAGTCGCAAAGAGCGTGCATTTTAGCGTCGTTGGAAGGTGTCCGCGAGTGGTTTCCATAAGTGGGTTATCTCCTGTGAATAGGGTAGCGCTGGCATGGTTGGCAAGTCTCTGTGAAGGGTTCTAGTGGCTATTCGGTAGGAGGCAGAGTGTGTGAATGATGCTAGAGAATTAAGTATTTATGGAGTCCTAGCAAGATAATTTGGAAGAATTGGACGGGTTGGTTGAGCAAGATCGTGTTATAAAAGGAGAAATGATCGCGGCAGGGTCTAGAGTGGTGCAAGGAGTAGCTTCGGGATAAGTAGTGTAGTCCCACCATCTGCAGTCGGGTTGCAGGATTGTGTTATCATAGGGTTGCGGATTGTCGGCATGTTGGCAGTGGGATTTGATGAATGTGTGCTAAAGTTGGCCTTGTCGGGCCAGGGTTAGACTTTGGAAGATTCAGAATATTGCTTAAGGCATAGGTGAGTTGTCAGGGTAGTGACTCAGTCACGTGCTTCAAGTAAAAGGGTGTTCATGTGCTAGAAGAGCCTTGGAGTTGATTGTATTCAGGGCCAGTCAGAGTGGGTGACTCTCAATAGCGTTCCTAGTGAGTTCAAAAGTTAAGAATGCGGCGTTTAAGGGTTTCAGGCAGCAGTATGATCGAGAATCGAGCTTTCGCAGAGTAATTTCTGAGAAAAAGGAGGATGGTTGGAATGTTCTATGATGTGTTTCAACATGCAGGATAGTATTGGAGGAGTGAGAGAAATAAACTCCGGATTGTAGAAAGATTATCAGGCTGGTATGAGACGGGTTGCGGGATTTAGGCAGCATAGTCTCGTGAATCAAGGTCACTCGAGATGAGTGAGGGTTGAGTTTGCTATGGGTTGGAGGGGGTTGCTATTATTCTTGAGGCAATTGAAGATGATCAAAAGAAAATAGATTGATTAGCCATGGTTGAAATGGAACATTTACGGCAGTGATCAGTTCCTTCGGTGTGATTAAGTTATGCATGTGTTTGTGCCGGTGACTGCGGGGCTTGTCGGCGGTCGTAATGAATTTCATGTGGGAGCATTTGAGTGCTATAGCCTGTCAGGTGTAGGTGGATCCCAGAAGGGTTATGCTAGTATAGACTACTACTTAAGGATTTGCATGTTGGGTGATTGTGGGAATTAACTCGTGTGTTGAGATGGTACTCTTGAATTGAGTTAAGTATAATGTTTATATATGATGAAGTGTTAACCCTATTAGTGGTTAAGAAGTTATGATGGAATTCTTGCGCTACCTCATATTGGCATGTTAGGTGCGGTAAGCGGTATCTAACTGGGAGTAAGAATCGAGATTGCGGTTCGGTGTCAATAAGGATGTCATGAGCTCGGAAGAGCAAGAAAAAGTTATTCGTAAGTTTAGAGTAAGCTGGAGTTATCTTCAGTGTCACCTGAGATCGATATTCGGTGAAAGAGGCTTTGTACCCTGGTCATGGGTTCTTGATGTGCTTTGCGGCCTTAGTGTGGTCGGTGTTATAGATGGGCAGACTTGTTGCCTTGTGTGGAAGGCCGTGGAAGCATGACCACGAAAAGATTGTATAAAGTGTCACATGTAGTCACTTGGTGGATTGAATATTTGGACTGGGTTTAAAGAAGTATAATATTGCTTAATTGAGAATTTATGCCCGGAAGGCGTTAATTTCATTTGGTTATGGATTGTGGAGTGTTTATCCCAGCCATGATGGTTGTTCTTGCATATTATGAGAGAAAGTGGGTTAATATGGACCCAGGCAAAAGCTATTAGCTTAGTTTGGTGCGAGCAAGGTAGACTCGATGTTTGTGGATGGATTTAAATATGATTATGGGCTGCGTATGAGCCAAGCACGTTGATTTCAGTAGAGTGCTTTTCATTCAAAGGTATTAGAACAGCAGATGTTGCTCCGTCTTCGTCAAATTCATGCGATATCATGATTTTTGTCGTGTGAGTTGTGAAATGGCTTGGTAATTTCCTATGTGTTGAGGTCCCGCGTAGTTGGGATGTTACATGAGCAGAATAGCTCTTGAGACCCATAGTGTATATATATATATATATATCGCACCTCATTTTTGCTTGAGTTTTGTAGCATGCGGCTTTATTAGTCTCCCCAGGATGGTATTATACACTTAGTGTGCTTGTGATCGATATTCAGTAATTTGTAATAGTGAGCAAATCAGCTCCGTATATATATCTTCTTATTTAAACTTTATATGTGGATCGGGTGGCACGTTTCCACGGGTATGTTATTCGGATCGGGTTGCACGCCGCAACAGTGTGATGATGAATAAGGTTCCTATATTTATTTTCTTATTGTTACTTCCTATTTTCTGAGAATAGTTCATATCAGTTGCGTGAGTTGAATAGTCCCTTCCTGAGTCATTTCTTACTTATCATGTTCGAGTTATGGCCTATTGGCGCGATGTGGTATCACGTGAGGCTATTGGTCATGTTTGGGGTGATTTGTTGTCTAAGCAGTTCATAATGGGTGAGACGAGATTATCGAATCAGGGATCAGTGCGATAAGGTTATGTGAAGCGTATATTAAAGAACAACTACCATTATTCAGGTTCATAATGAAGTGATGATTCTAGTCAAGATGAGGTATTCAATGATTTGTTAACTCAGTAGTTGGGTATGAAATTCTACACATCTCCTCCGTTATGGTAGTATCGTCAGCATTATAGCAGGATGCATGTATATTTGTTCTGAGGTGCATCGGGAGCACCCGATTCGTGATATTTTGTCTATTAAGGTTCAGGGAGTTCCATTGTGGCCAGATGATGAGTTATGCGATGCATGGTGCTGATTCAGCAAAGGTATGCAGTCATGCTCTGGTATATCGTGTGGTAGTTGATATGGTGTTTATATGTTGGAATTAGGCCTGGCAGAGAATTTCAAGTGTTGGAACTAGGTTCTGAGCTTATTATATGGATAAAAGAAGAAATCTTCAGATTTGATCAAGCTAATGTGCTCAACTGGGTTGTGTTAGCACGGGCAGGTGCTCGAGGTGTTAAAAAGTGATTTTAGATAACTCCAGAGTAGTTCTTAACACATTTGAGGACGAACGTCTGTTTATGTGGGGGAGAATGTAACGACATGACCGGTCATTTTGAGGTCTAGCGCTTCGTTTAGCAGTTTGAGGTCGTGAACAGCTCAATTTCAGGTATTATGACTTGTAGGTGTGGTCGTAATTGAATTTCGGAAAGTTTAGAGTTGATTTGGAAAGAAAATTCTCATTTCAGAAGCCTCAAGTTGGAAGAATCAACTAAGATTGGAATTTTGAGTAAACGACCTCCGAATCAGGATTTGAAGGTTCCAGCAGGTTCGTATGATGATTTCGGGCTTGGGCGTATGTCCGGATCGGGTTTTGGATAACCCGGGAGCGTTTCGGAGTATAATGTGGAAGTCAGCATTTTTTAAGGAATTTCCTAAGTTTGGATTGAAGCGCATTTTAGTTGATGTCCGTTTGGGCTTCCGAGTCTGAGCATAGCTTCGTATGGTGATTCTGGAGTTGGAAGCGCGATTGGAAGTGAATTTGGATGTCCGTAAGTCATTTTGAAGTCATTTAGCTAAAGATGGAAATTTGAAGGTTTTTGAGAAATCCGACCGGAAGTGGAAATTTTGATATCGAGGTCGGAATGTGATTCCGGAAGTTGGAGCAGGTCCGTAATATAGAATATGACTTGTATGTAAAATTTGGGGTCAATCGGACGTGATTTGATAGGTTTCGGCATCAGATGTAGAAGTTGGAAATTTCTAAGTTCATAAAGTTGGGATCTGGGTGCGATTCGTGGTTTCGATGTAGTTTAATGTTATTTGAGGCCTCGATCAAGTCCACATTATGTTTTGGAACAGGTTGGTATAATTGGATGGGTTCCCGGGGGCCTCGGGTGGATTCCGGGTGGTTAACGAATCAAGTTGAGAGTTTGAAGAAGGCTGGAATTTACTGTCATCTTGTGTGACCGCAAAAGGAACTAACTTTACTGAAAAATCATTATTTTCCTAAGTTTCCTCAAAAAAAGTTAAAACCTGGGCCCGCTTGGTCCAAACTCGGGATTCGGACCAAATTACGTTTACCCATTCACCCCCGAACCCGAATATGCAATAGTTTCTAAATCCGACCTCAATTCGAGGTCAAAATCCCATTTGTACAAAATTCTCCAATTCTACCCAAACCCTCAATTTTTATCATGAAAATTCTTGATTTTAAATTGAAAAGTGATGAAAAGCAATGAGTAATTGAAAGAGAAGAGTTTAGGATGGATTACCAACACCTTGCGGATGAATTTGTGTGAAGAAAATCGCCTCTAGGTCTTTGTAGTTCGAACATATGGTGAAAATAGGTTCTGTCTGTTTTTAAAATCTGATTTTATATCCCTGGGCAGGCCTTCATCGCGTTCGCGATGGGTCAGGCCCAATGGCCTTCGCGTTCGCATTGGATGGGCCGCGTTCGCGGAGCTTTAACTACACATGCCCTCGCGTTCGCGACCAGGTAGTCGTGTTCGCGTAGATGAAATACAATCTACCCTCCCCAAGTCTTGTTTACCCTGTGCGTTCGCGTGGCCTTAACGCGTTCGCAAAGTTTTAACCCACTAGTGCCCTGCTTTAGCATCCTGAGCTCCGCGTTCACTTGGAAAAAATGGCCCCAGTGTACTTTACCCTACGTGTTCACGAGTGAAGCAACGCGAACGCGAAGAACAATTCAACTGGACATTAGTAACAGCAAAAACAATAGTACCTCCTAAGTGTAAAACATCCTGAAGCCTACCCAAAACTCACCCGAGCGCTCGGGGATCTATACCAAACATGCATGCAAGTCTAAAAACATTATACAAACTTGCTCGTGCGATCAAATAATTAAAATCACATTTAAAACTATGGATTAACCTCAAAACTCATCATTTTTCTCAAAAACACTCAACTTTCACTATTTCTCAACCGGATGTCCGAATCACGTATAAACAGATAGGATGTAAACATCATAATAAACCTGTATCGAGCGCCGGAACAAAAATAATGGCCCGATACCAACGGGTTTCATACCTTAATTCATTTCTTTATTTCATTAAGAATCCAGCAAAACAATTTCTTTCAAAAATTGATTTCTAAGGCTAGGGACCTCGGAATTCAGTTCCGGGCATACGCCCAGGTCCCATATTTTATTGTGGACCTCCCGGGATCGTCGAATAACAGATCCGGGTCCATTTACTAAAAATGTTGAACACAGTCAACTAAAACCAAGTTTTAAATTCCAAAATAACTATTTCTCATATTTTCACATAAAAGCTTTCCGGTTTCACGCCCAAACTGCGCATGCAAATCGAGGTAATTAAAATTAGTAATTTAAGGCTAATGAGCCTATAATTGAGTCTTATTTTATAAGATGACCTTTCGGGGTCATCACAATCTCCACCTATAAAACAAATGTTCGTCCTCGAACGGACATAGAAAATTACCTAAACTGGCAAACAAGTGGGGATATCTACTCTGCATGTCCGACTCGGACTCCCAAGTAGCTGCCTCAACAGGCTGACCCCTCCACTGAACTCAAAATGAAGGGCAACTCTTTGATCTCAACTGATGAACCTGCCAATCTAAAATGGCTACCGACTCGTCCTCATAAGTCAAATCTTTGTCCAATTGGACAGAGATGAAATCTAACACGTGGGACGGGTCACCATGATATTTCCAGAGCATAGATACATGAAAGACCGGATGAACTGAGGATAACCTTGGAGGCAACGCAAGTCTATAAGCTACCTCCCCCACTCTATCAAGAATCTCAAATGGTCCAATATACCTAGGGCTCAATTTTCCCTTCTTCCCAAATCTCATGACACCCTTCATGGGCGATACCCATAGTAATACTCTCTCTCCAACCATGAATGCCACATCATGAACCTTACGATCGACGTAATCTTTTGCCTAGACTCAGCTGCACGAAGTCAATCCTGTTTAATATTGACCTTATCTAAGGCCTCTTGAACTAAGTCTGTACCCAATAACCGAGCCTCTCCCGGCTTAGACCATCCAACTGGCGATCTACACCGTATACCATATAATGCCTCATAGGGAGCCATCTGAATGCTCGACTGGTAACTATTATTGTAGGAAAACTCCGCTAATGAAAAATATTGATCCCAAGAACCTCCAAAGTCATAAACACAAGCGCGGAGCATATCCTCTAGAATCTGAATAGAATGCTCGGACTGTCCATCCGCCTGGGGATGAAATGTTGTGCTCAGCTCAACTCGGGTACCCAACTCTCGCTGAATTACCCTCAAAAAATGCAAGGTAAATTGCGTACCTCAATCAGAAATTATAGACACGAGCACTCCGTGAAGGCGAACAATCTCTCGAACATATATCTCTGCCAACCGCTCCAAAGTGTAAGTACTTGCCACTGGAATGAAATGTGCTTATTTAGTCGACCTATCCACAATAATCCAAATGGCGTCGAACTTTCTTTGAATTCGTGGGAGTCCAACAACGAAGTCCATGGTGATACGCTCCCACTTCCACTTATAAATCTCTATCTGCTGAAGTAAACCACCGGGTCTCTAATGATCATATTTCACCTGTTGGCAATTCAAACAATGAGCCACATAAGCAACAATATCCTTCTTCATCCTTCGCCACCAGTAGTGTTGTCGCAGGTCCTGGTACATCTTGGAAGCACCCGAGTGAATAGAATACTTAGAACTGTGAGCTTCTTCAAGAATCAACTCACGAAGGCCATCAACATTAGGCACAAATATACGACCCTGCATCCTCAAAACATCATCATCTCCAACTGTAACCTTCTTGGCACCATCGTGCCGAACTGTGCCCCTAAGGACCATCAAGTGCGGGTCATCATCCTGTCGATCTTTGATACACTCGAATAAGGAAGACCGAGCAAATGTACAAGCTAGAACATGGATGTGTGAAATATCCAACCTCACGAATTGATTAGACAAAGTCTGAATATCTGAAGCTAACGGTCTCTCATCGACTGGAATAAATACAAGGTTGCACATACTTACTACTTTCCTACTCAATGTATCGGCCACCACATTGGCCTTTCCCGAATGATACAATATAGTGACGTCATAATCCTTCAATAACTCTAACCATCTCCTCTGTCTCAAATTAAGATCCTTTTGATTGAACAAGTATTGGAGGCTACGATGATCCGTGTAAACCTCACATGGCACGCAATAAAGATAGTGCCTCCATATTTTCAATGAATGAACAATGGCTGCCCACTCTAAGTCATGGACGAAATAATTCTTCTCATGAATCTTTAACTGCCGAGACACATATTCTATCACCCTGCCCTCTTGCATCAATACCGCTCCCAACCCAACACGGGAATCATCACAATATACCGTGAAAGATCTTGAGCCTGATGGTAACACCAATACCGGTGCTGAAGTCAAGGTTGTCTTGAGCTTCTAGAAGCTCGCCTCACACTCATCCGACCATTTAAATGGGACACCTTTTTGAGTCAATCTCGTCATCTGGGCTGCTGTAGACGAGAACACCTCCATAAAACGATGGTAGTATCCCGCCAAACCCAAAAAGCTCCTGATTTCTGTGGCTGAAGTGGGTCTAAGCCAATTTTTGACTGCCTCTATCTTCTTAGAATCTACCTGAATATCCTTTTCTGATACGACGTGACCTAAGAAAGCAACTGAATCTGACCAGAATTCACACTTTGAAAATTTTGCATACAACTGATTATCCCTCAAAGTGTGGAGTGCTATACGGAGGTGCTATTCATGCTCCTCTCGACTGCGGGAGTATATAAGAATATCATTAATGAACACAATTACGAAGGAATCCAGATAAGGCTACAAAATTCGATTCATCAAATCCATAAAGGCTGCTGGGGCATTAGTCAAGCCAAAAAGCATCACCAAAAATTCCTAATGCCCATACCTTGTCCGAAAGGATGTTTTAGGAACATCGGACGCCGTAATCTTCAACTGATGGTAGCCCGATTTTATATCAATTTTCAAAAACACACTGGCACCGTGAAGCTAATCAAATAAATCGTCAATTCTCGGCAACAGATACTTATTTTTTATACTAACTTTATTCAATTGTCGGTAATCTATACACATTCTCATTAATCCATCCTTCTTCTTTACAAACAAAACTAGTGCACCCTAGGGCGAGACACTAGGCCTGACAAAACCTTTATCAAGAAGGTCTTGCAAATGTTCTTTCAATTCTGATGCGGCCATCCGGTATGGAGGAATAGAAATGGGATGAGTGCTCGGAGCAACATCAACGCAAAAATCGATATCCCTTTCGGGTGGCATCCCCGGCAGGTCTGCAGGAAACATATCGAGAAACTCCCGAAAAATAGGCACTGACTCAATTGAAAAAACTTTGGCATCAGAATCACGGATATGAGCCAAATAAGTCAAACATCCTTTCTCAACAATGCGACGAGCCTTGGCATAAGAAATCACTCTGATGAGAGAATGACCAGGAGTCCCTTTCCATTCTAACCAAGGAAATACCGGTAAAGCTAAAGTAACTGTCTTGGCGTGACAGTCCAAGATGGAATAATAAGGTGACAACCAATCCATGCCCAATATGACATCAAAATCGACCATGTCAAGAATTAAAAGGTCGACACTAGTTTCAAGACCATCAATAAGGACTAAGCACGAACGATATACACGATATACAACAATAGCACCCCCCACCGGCGTAGACACATAAATAGGGACACTCAAAGAATCACGGGGCCCAAGCAAATACGAGGCAAAATAGGATGACACATAAGAATAAGTAGACCCTGGATCAAACAAAACTGAAGCATCTTTATTACAAACTGAAATGGTACCTGTGATAACTGCATCAGAGGAGTCCGCCTCGACTCTGGCTGGAAATGCATATACTCGGGGCTGGGCCCCACCACCCTGAACTACGTTACCAGGAGGACCCCTGACAGGTGGTCCTCCACCTCTAATGGGCTGGGCACCACCTCTAGCGGGGTGGCCTCCACCTCTAGCATGCTGACCTCCACCTCTAACATTCTGACCTCTACCTCTGACTACCTGACCCCTACCCCTGGTTGGCTGGGCAGGTGGTGTTGTAGCTGGTGCCGGAACTATAGCACAAGAATTCTGGTACTGAGGCTGATTACCCAAAAATTTCGGAAAAGATCTCCAAATGTGCCCATACTCACCACACTCATAACAATAATCCTGATATTGAGGCTGACCCTGACGAACCGACTGACCACGATAATAACTCTAAAGAGGAGGTGCTCTGATCAGGGCTGCCTGGTCGGAATAAGGCAAGTGAGAGCCACATCCCCCTGAGGCACCATGGGAAGTCTGAAGTGCTGAATTAAACGGCCTGGAAGAATAGTCTCTACCCTAATTATCTCCGCCTCAAGACGAGGCACCACTGAATCTACCGGAATTGCGTGGTCTCTTGTCTGACCCCTGACCTCCCATCCCGAGAACCGTCTCAACTCTCCTGGCCATATTGGCCGCATCCTGAAATGAAATCTCTATCTTTGTCTCCTTATCCATCTGCAACTTGATGGTCTGGGCAAGGCCCTCAATAAAACTTCTAACCCTCTCTCTCTCTCTCAGTAGGCAACAAAAGAATAGCATGCCAAGCCAAATCCACAAAACGATTATCAGACTGGGTAACTGTCATGCCACCCTGCTAAAGACGCTCAAACTGACGACACTTCTCTTCTTTGGAAGTGATCGGAAAAATTTCTCCTAAAAAAGGTGAGAAAACTAATCCCAAGTCAGAGCAAGCGACCTAACTGGTCTAGTCAACAAATAGTCTCTCCATCATTTCTTGGCGGAACAGTCATCTGAAACGCGGTGAAGTCGACCCTATTGGTATCGTAAATACCCATATAACGAAGAACCTCATGAAAGATGTACAGATATTTCTGAGGATCTTCTGAAGTAGCACCACTGAAGTGAACAGGGAAATTCTTAATAAACCTGTCCAATCTCTACAGAGCAACGGTGGACATAGCTTCCCCATCAATGGGCGGTGCTGGAGCAACTGGCTGAATTACCCCAACTGGATTGGCTGTTGGGGTCTGAACCTAAGGAGTAGTCTGATTAGGAGTGTGGGTAATAGCAGTCTGGACCCCTCCTCCAGCTTGAGATGCGGTTGCTGCAACAGGGAGTGCGCCAGTCTGGGATACACTCTATAAGGCCCAGTAATCGGACCAAAGCATCCTGAAGTACCGGGGTAGCAATAAACCCCTCTGCAACCTGAGCTAGTCCAGCTGGAATGGTCTGGGCTGGATCCCCCCCCCCCCC
>ML404946.1:9850-25579 GCA_005239525.1 Nicotiana knightiana
TAGAAATTAGCATGGGATAGTAAGAAAAAAAAAAGCAAAAAAAAAAAAACATGAATTAGGGATCGAGGGAATTGGTAATAGTCGGCATCGTGAGAATTTTAGAGATTGTGTTTGGACAATAATAGAATGAACAACAGAAGAATAAACTTTAAAGTTCATTCACGAAAATTCTTCCCTAAAGCAAGCACTATGAGCAGAGTTAAGCTTACGAGACTAAATGTGCCAGTTACACCACGTGTCACCCTTGTGCGTAAGAAATTCAATTATACCTGATGTAGAAGGGTTACCTCGAGGCCAGTAATATCTCAGTGAAGATGTGAACACCAAAGATGAAGAGTTAAATATCGAATGATAAAGGAAGAATGTGGTAAAAAGGTGAAAGGAATGAGATTGCATTTATTCAGATCTTACAGATGTAATATGACTCCAAAACATTATGCAAGCATGATGTTGGGGAGAATTAATAAGGGTTTCTCACTCGACGATATTGATATATAAGTGGAAATGAACACTTGATACATAAGGATCCCATATGAGAGGTAAGTTAAGACAAAGTACATAACCCAAGAGGCGATGCATAAAATACATATATGAGAGTGGACCAACGAGTAGTCTGTAGTTGATTCAGAAAGAGCCTAGTTATTGCTAAACAAGAGGTCATAGATAAATCAACAGATCGTGCAAGATAAATGTAGTGAACATAGGGAATTCTATCTCGCGGATATGATGTCATCGTGATCCTTGAGTAATGTTAAGATAAAAGGTTGGGTAGCTAAAGCTACCGTATAAGTGTTGCAGAAATAAAAGAGGGTGCCACTAGGGACACAACTAAAATTTCAGTTCAGAAGCAACTTACGAGCACAAGGGTGCGGAGGTAAGTAACTAAGGATAAATGAGTGATAACGGTAAATCAAAATATGACAGGATGACAGAGTCTATAGTCAAGTGAAGGAAAACACAAGAGGAGACATGCCTTGAGACAACAAAAGTATAGACCCTAAAGTCATATCCTCATTTCGTGAAATGAGTCGGTGAGTCNTCTAGTAACAGCAGTCTCACTATAATATTGTATGCACTACATAAGAAAATGGCACCTATCGTGGCTAATGAATGGGAAGAAGAAAAAAAAATACAGAGTTGATAATTAAGATCATATGAGATACTGGGAAATCCAGTATTCATGGGCACTAAGATAAACCAAGTATGTATGCAACAAGTGGCAGAACGACTAGGAAAAGTAATTGCTTACATTTAAAGACAAATGAGAAGGCATGAAAGGAAATCTATGGTGCTAGCATGTTAAAAGGAAGGTTGCGAGTAGTATAAATAGATATGTGTGGGTCGTAAGCTAAAGTATGGTAGAGAGACAATGTTTTAGCTAGACAGGAGTAAGGATAAGAAAAGGTGAGTGAGAAGGTAGCAAGAATAGGTAAGTCCTCGGGATTAAACCCATTATAACAAGAGAGATGATGGTTTCCATAAAGTTATAAAAAGCTCAGTATAGCATGAGTGGACTCAAAGGAGTTTAAAACTAGTAGCATTTAGAAGAGATGGAATAATACCTGGTGGTAAAGTAAGGGTGTAACTGTGATAAATGATAAGAGGATGATGTTTAGGCCTTTGATTGAGTAATGATTTTGAGAAAAAGGATTTCATGAACTGCACGAGATTAGAATACCCCCATAGGATGAATCACATTGGGATGCTATGAAATACAATTATTGGAGTACAATGTCATCCTTAAGTGGATCAGGAAAATCACTTCAGATATTCCTCGATGAGACGTGAACCCTAGTGACGATATATTACATAAGAGGTTTCAAGTTATCAATGGTAGATTATAGATCAACATTAAGGTGAATCAACAATAGATGGATGAAAGTTACAAAGCATGAGATGAGATTAGGCTGTCATTCTTAAGATGAACAGTAATAAGGAAGCATTAAATGGCTTAGATTTATACAAATAAGATAAGCAGGAACAGAGTAACCTGGGCTTGGGTGGCAGGCCTCGATAATAATAAACCAAAGTAAGAGTTATAGTACAGTATGTCCTACCTAGTTGTGGTAAAAGCCATAAGCATAGATAACTGAGGCCATGAAACAAAATATAGCAATAGTCATAAGTTCGACAAAGTACCAAGCGAAGAAATTTAGTACATCTATAGATTCCAGAGGGACAACTTGTCATAGTACTATATATGTTCATAAAGTGAAGCCTACAGATTGGTTAAAATCTAACGAACAAAGGAGATAAGAGTCGCATTTGCGCACATTTAAGGTTAGAATCGTACAGGCTGCATGAAAAAAGGTAGAAACAGTTACGAGATTGGAAGAATTTCGACCACAAGTCATAGTGTGAGAAAGAGGCCTGAAGGGGGGAATGCCCTAGCCTTTGGATTTATTCACCGAAAAACTCCCTACATGGAAAAGACAATATTATAATATTCGTAAAAGATATTGTTTAAGACACAGATAAGTGCATCATTCAACATTCGAGGATGAATGTTCCAAAGGGGGGAATAATGTTACACCCCATAATTTCGTACGTGAGAGTACGTCGTAAGTCAATTTATTTAAGCTCAGAAATGAGATTGTCTTTGAAAGTACATAAAGTAAGTTAATCATTTTAACTTGGAGTTTAAAAATATTTAAGATCATGGACTGTAAGTACCAAGAGGGTTGGAAGGCTTAGAAGCTAAACAAATTGAAGAAAATAAGTTCGTTGAAAGTCGACACATATGGAATGTTATAACATGTACTTTAGTGTGATACTATGATTAATTACATGATAAGGAGGTTATGCTATGATTTATTTTCGTCGTATGATAGTCGTGTGCTACGTTTTGAAGTCAAGCAACTTGTGGAACAAAAGTTGGCAAAGATCATCACAAGTTACATTCACAAATATGCTGAAAATTAGGTCAAATGTAGATGATCTTTTCTCCCAATATACTAGAAATTAGGGTATGATCTAGCTACCAAATTTAAGATATATGAGTATAGTTTCTAACATATGTAACCATTTGTCTATACGACATCGTAATATAAGATATATGCATTTTTGCGAGACTACGTAGGCTGCTAGGTGACAAGTAGGTGTGTCACCTACTTGGTTAAATGGGAGCCCAAAAAGAAGCAATTTCGGGTCGGCCAAAGAGATTATTTAAGGGATCATCTCCTGAAACATAACCCTCATTATATATCACAAAAAACCAGACATAAACCCCTGCAAACTTCTTCCCAAAAATTACCCACAAACCCTAATTGATTTTCTCTCCCTTTCAAGTTCTAATTGGGGGTAAAACCTAGAATTCGAAGAACCAAGATAAGGGCTGAGTTATCCAACAAATAAGGTAATTTTACTGATCTATTCCATCCATTTTTTCTTCTGTAAATTCATGGTAATTCGTTCTACACTTGTAAGAACTCACGGGACGGTGATCGGAAGCCGTGAGTTCGAGTTATTCACTTGTAGCGGACTGTTTTGTGGACGGTTTTATGTGGTTGTTGGGCTGCGTAATTCACTACTATTTTGTGGATTTTTAGAAGAGGAAGGTTGTGGATAAAAACCATATATATGTATGGTGATGGGCTGGTCATTCTTCATAACATTTTTGGTTCGTTTGACACTACTATGGCGGTCATTTTGTGTATGAAGAGTTGCAGTGTGTTTGGCTGTTTTGTAGTATTTTATGGTGTATATAAGGCCGGAAAATACGTATATATGTTGTTGTTGTGTTCTTCTGTTGTTGGTGTTATCTTGAATTTGGAGGAAGTAAGGATTATAGGGGAGATGCTGCCCATTTTTATTGTAAATAAGCTTGTCGTTCGTTGTACGATAGTTGTACCTTTCATAACTTAATGATAATATTATTATCATTGTTGTAGATTAAGGTAAGAAGAGGCGAGTTCAAATTGGTGAATAGAAAGATTTTGATAAGTTATGTTAAGGTATTTCCACCTTTATTTTGGCATGATCTAAAGCGAAACGAACGTAAACGATACGCTATTTCCTAATGAATCTACTCCTAGAAACTAAGGTTGTACATGTTGTTATATCCTAGCAAAGTTATTCTAATAAAGTATGTATGATCCTTGAGTACTAGTGAAGTTCATATTGAGGGTATGATGTCCATAATGTTAATCGAAGGTGCAACTACCTTACGTTACTCCGAAAGGTTTAGAGCGTGATTCCATGAGTACGGCATGCGTTATATATAGTATCTATTTTACTCTACCGATCAGCGCTATAGTCGGCCGGGTACGACACCTATTGTGCAGCCACAGATTAGTTGGGTTTACCGTGCTCCATGTAGCCGGGTACGATTCTACCAAGCCTTATGATGGTGGTGTATGTTTTTACCAAGTCCTCTTCGAGGCCGGGTATTATGTGATGATGATGATGCCCACAGAAACGGATGTTTTAAAAGATTATGTATATACATATATACGCATTTCATGTCACTATCTCTTAGAGACAGTCACATGCTACAGGTTATATCTCCAACATCTCTCTTTACATTATTGTTCTTAGTTATGCTTTTCTGCCTTACATATTCAGTACTTTATTCGTACTGACGTCCTTTTTTCTCGGGGACGCTGTGTTTCATGTCCGCAGGTCCCGATAGACAGGTTGACAGTCCTCCTAGTAGGCTATCATCTCAGCGGCAGGTGTTGGTGCACTCCACTAGCTCCGGAGTTACCTATTTGGTCAGTATGATTGGGACATGTATTGACTGGTATGGCGGGGCCCAATCCTGACCTTTTTGATGTTTATGTACTCTTAGAGGCTTATAGACAAATGTCAGGTATATGGATACTTGTTTGGCCTTGTCGGCCTATGTTTTGAGTTTACAAATGGTCATGTCAGCCTTATATGCGCATATGTCACATGTATAAGTTTCTATATCATGGTAGGTCATCCTATATCTAGCATTCCCTTATGTTTTATTTCAATTATATCATGATGACCATTTTGGCACATATACCATGATAGTATGATAAGAAAGATATGTTATGTTGGTAGTCGGTTAAGTAAGGTGTCGGGTTCCCTTCGCAGCCCATAGGTTGGGTCGTGACAGTTGATCTGACGAATGGTTATGGGTTTCTGCGTGTTTCTTTCATCATTGGCAGTATATGAAGGTGTTAGCATGGGTCTCTATTTGATAATAGGGTTATTACTGGCATTGGGTTTCTTGAGCAGCTGCTGTGATTAGAAATTATCGCTACGAGCGTTTGAGTTATGTGGTATGTTACGTGATTTCAACTTGGGGTTGTACTATGGCTTGATTCAGCTTGTTCATACTTATACAGTGTGTGGATGCGTGATTCGATTCTGATCTAATAGAATATTTCTGATGTGGAAATTGGATTCTATGGCTTATGGGCTAGGTTGGATGAAGAAGTTTCAGATGTGTTGTGTTATCAGATCTATGTGGGACAGGGTGACGAGGGATCACCCCGGGTATGTGCGTGGTAAGGTTATTCAGTGATTTGATGGCTTTTGGAACAACTCTTGGCACGTTCGAGGACGAACGTGTGTTTAAGTGGGGGAGGACGCAACGACCCGGCCGGTCGTTTCGAGAGTTTTAGCCCCATTTTCCCCATTTCTGCTTCATTATATGCGTTTTACCTCTATTATGTTGTGTTGGGTTTGTTGGCTCGGGTTCATAGTGCTTTTGGAGAGGAATGAGACACTTAGTCTCTTAATTTGGTGAGTTTGTTGGAAAAATCAACCGGAAGTTGACTTATGGGCAAACGATCTCGGATTAAGGTTTTTATGGCTCGGATAGCTTCGTTGGGTGATTTGGGACTTAGAAGTGTGTTCGAAATGTAATTCGGAGGTCCATGGTAGAATTAGTCTTGAATTGACAAAATTAGATATTTGGAGATTTTGGGTTGGCAGTGGAAAAATTAGATATCGGGGTCGGAATGGAATTTTGAAAGTTGGAATAGGTCTGTAGTGTCATTTGTGACGTGTGTGCAAAAATTTCAGGTCATTCGGACGTGGTTTGGTTGGTTTCGGCATCGTTAGCGAATTTCGGAAGTTTAGAAACCCTTAGGCTTGAATCCGTGGTTAATTTGGTATTTTGATGTTGTTTTGAGCGATTCAAAGGTTCAACTAAGTTTGAATGATTTTATGGGATGTGTTAGAATTTTTGGTTGAGGTCCCGAGGGCCTTGGGTGAGTTTCGGGTGGTTAACGAATCAATTCTTGGCTTTAGAAGTTGGTAGATTTGTTGGTGTTCTGTTGCAGAAAATTCCTTCTTCGCGTTCGTGAGAAGGCTATCTTGTTCGCGGAGGGTTATTGATAGCTGAGGATCTTTTTTTTCACATTCACAAAGGGAAGGCCACGAACGCGAAGGTTTTAGTGGAGTATGCATCACGGACGCGCTCGAGTTTTCGCGTTCGCGAAGAGGTGTAAAGCAGATGGGGACCCCAGGTTTTTGTTCTACGCGTTCGCGAGGAGTGGGCCGCGTTCACGAAGTTTAAAGCTGGTAACGCATCACGTTCGTGAAGTTGTGGTCGCGTTCACGAAGAGTAAAGTGGAAAGACAGTTGGGTTGACCTACGCGAACGCGAGAGGACGGTCGCGTTCGCGAAGAACAAAATCTGGGCAGCAGTATTTAATTCCAAAATCGAGGGTTTGAGTCTATAATTCCAAAATTCAATCGAAAGCTCGGGAGAAGGCAATTTTAGAGAGAATTTTCAGAGGAGTGATTGGGGTAAGTGTTCTTCACTTAATTTTGGTTAAATTCCATGGTTGTACCTTGATTTTATCATCTAAATTGGGAATTTGGGGTGAAAATATAGAGAAAAATTGAGGAATATTGGAGAGTGGATTTTGGGGATTTGGATAGCCATTTGAAGTCGGATTTTGATGAAATTTATATGGGTAGACTCGTGAGTGAATAAGTATTTTAGTTTTGTAATTTTTGTCAGATTTTGAGACATGGGCCCGGGGTCGGGTTTGGCCAATTTCGGAAATTTTGATTTAATTTGATAATTTTGTGTGGGCTTTGTTCCTTTAGCATGTATTAATGATATGATATGATTTTGGATAGATTCAGGGCAATTTGAGGCCGAGTCGAGCGAAAAGGGCATCACGGAGTAGATTTTCGTCCGGTTTGAGGTAAGTAACGATTGTAAATCTAGACCTGAGGGTATGAAACACTGGAATTTCGTACTATTTTGATAAATGAGGTGACTCACATGCTAGGTGACGGGCGTGTGGGCGTGCACTAGTAGGGATTGCGACTTGTTCCATCCCGTTGCAAACGTAGGGTTGCCTATTTTGATAAACTCTATATGATATCTATGTGTTTTAAAAACGATTCTGTTAGCTTGGGCTGAATTCCATGTTTAGGGCCTTGTGCCGTAGTTTGGACCCTCAGGGGTATTTTTACTACTATCCTCACATTGTTTTGATAGAAAGCATATCCTCAGTCATGATATATACTTTTTTATCGTTTAATTTTTTTCATCACTCTATTTTTAAATATATGAAAGTTGTTTTGGGCTGAGTCCCCTGAGTTTTTATACTGAAATGCTCGAGTGGCTTGTGAGGTTGATGACTGAGTGAGACCGAGGGCCGGATTGGGAGGATATTTATGGATCGGGTTGCACGCCGCAACATCATATTTACATATATGGAGGGGGTTGCACGCTGCAGCGATATATGGATCGGGATGCACGTCACAGCAGTATTGGGTCGGGCTGCACACCGCAGCGATATAGCGCTTGGGCTGTAGGAGCCCCTTCGGATTATGTACACACCCCGAGTGAGCCTAGTCGACTATATATTTATGGATCGGGCTGCACATCGCAGTAGTTATTATACGGTACCAACTGAGTGCGAGTGTCGAGTGCTGAGTGACGAGTGATCAGGAGGCCCGAGTGGCTGTGAGGCTTTCCCGAGGGGTTGCTCATGAGTGATATGTTTTTCCCCAGGGGCATGTTTATTTATTCACCATTTTCACTCTATTTTATGATTGAGCCTCTATTGAAACTGATTAAATTGTTTTTAAATGTTTTCCACCGAAACTGGAGTTTTAATGAGATATTTTGACTTGAATATAGGTTTGGAAATTGTTGTTCCACTGAGACTTTATATTGTGAACTTTATGTGATTTTTTTCTGCTCGTCACTACACTCAGCCTTTATTTATGACTATTACTTACTGAGTTGTCATACTCACATTACTCCATGCACCTTGTGTGCAGATTCAGGTGTCACGGGACGTCTGAGTGAATGTTGATTTATCCTCAGCTAGTTTCGGAGTAAGCAAGGTATCTGCATGGCGACCACAGTCTTGTTTTCTCCCTCCTATCCTCTATTGTTATTGCTATTAGACTTCTTCTATTGTCCTTTCAAACTGTAGTAGATTTAGTACTTTCAGACTTCTATCGTAGATGCTCATGACTAGTGACACCCGATGTCAGGATGTATTTTCCGCATATTTTTTCTTGTTTTGGGTTTTCTTCTGAAAGATTTATGATTGAATGGTTTAAAAGATAAATTTTTGAAATGGAGAATTGTTTAGTTTGGGAAATGAATCGGCTAGCCTAGTACCATGATAGGCGCCATCACGACTGGGTAGTTCGGGTCGTGACAGTGCACTTCCCAGAAGATTTAGAAGACTCAGAGATAAGAAGGATTTTGTAACAATTTTATATTTAGTTCAAAAAATATCAAAGCAGTAAAAAGTGGCATTTAGCACATTAGACTCAAATACTTTAAAAATCAGACAATCATGAAAGCCAGTCATAACAGAGATTCTGGGTTTGTTCCCCAATAGAGTCGCCAGAGTTGTCACACCTCCTTTTTCCCGAAGGGATAGGGAGTTTTTCCAATTTAAGTGAAAATAATCGAAATGGGATTATTTATTTCAATTCAGAGTCGTCACTTGGGATAATTTATGGTGCCCCAAGTAATCGATTTATTTTAAATCCCAAATCGAGGAAGTTTGACTCCATTTAAAATCTGCAAAAATCAGAAAATCGGGTAAGGAATTTTGTTAACCCGAGAGAAGGTGTTAGGCTTTCCGGGGTTCTGTGGTTTTAGCACGGTCGCTCAATTGTTAAAAATTGGCCTAATTATCCAATTTAATACATATTTAAAAACCTATTATGCATTTTTACTATTTGAACCGCTTTTAGTATTTACGAAATTCGATTGAACAAGTCGCGATGTCGTGCACTCGTTTATTTTATTGTTTACGTATTGCAAATCACGTCATGTGAAACGCACCCGCAATTTATAACATGTTAATTTTATTATTGTTTGAAGTTATGGCCGAGTCATGTAAAATGCACCCTCGAATTGGGAATTATGTATTATGACTATGCCATGGGAACCGTACCCACAATCACGATGATTTATTATTAATCACGCCTAAAGCAACTAGCGCATTTGAATTATTTTCCTAGTCTTGGAGAATGTTGTGATGCCAAATTTATGGACAAGAAATTATTTTCGGAAGAGGCTTATAATATTGCATTCTATCTTTTTGGAAGTAAAAAAAAAATGCCAAAGTTAAAGGTTAAATTAATGGAATGGCAACATCGAATAAATTGGCTAAATACACGATGAAACATGAAATTAGGCTAACTTTGCACCTAAATACATAAGCATCGAGGAAATTGAGGAAATGGTTAACCTTCACTATACAGTGATGCTCTAAGCACCCAAATAACATATTAATATAGATTGGCATTCACAAATATTAATCAAACAGAAGCTAAATTCGAATAGGCATAAACTAAGCATCATAAACTCATATAACTGAAACAAAATCACTTAAACGTTCCACTCTTTAAAACATGGGGAAACTGGCTAGAAATGAACCTTTTATTGATAAACAAAGCTGAAAATTTCAAATTAATCGGGCTAAACAGAGCAACAACCTCGACGAAACCGTGAACCAAGCGCAAACAGACTCAATTTAACACCAGGAGTAATCGACGACGTGATCAAACACAGAATCCGAAGAACCTCAAAAGGGGTGTATTTGATATTTGGTGCACTCTGGGCACTTCAACAAGATAAGGTAAAGAACGTGAAGTCCAAAGCCAAAATCTCTATTTTGCTAATTAGAGAATCACTCTGAGGGTAATGGAAGAAAAATTAAGAAAAGGGTTTGAAGTAAATAGTTGAAGAATTAGAGAAATGGGAGTAGCGCAGGTAAAAGGGACTGTAGACTGGTTTCCGTTCTTTTCCTTTCTCGTTTTTGGTGTGTTGCTCCTAGGTTTAGGAATTCGGAGAATAGTTAGGTTATTTGGGGTGGGAAATTAATATTGGCCCACGGATGAAAGTAGATCAATGGCTATGATTAAGGGAGGGGTTTTATGTGTGAGAAAAGGATTGGGGCTAAAAGGGATTGGGAAGAATGGGCCTTTGTTTTGCTGGGCCACTAAAACCCGAAAATGAGCTCCCAATTGTCCCAAATTCAATTCTTTCTCATTGAATAAAATTAAAATTAAAATACTACCAAAAAATAAAAATACTTACAAAAATATACTAATTAATCTAAGTTAATAAGAATAAATTATTAAAGTGAACTATATAAAAAAAAAAATAATTTGGTGTTTTTCTTAAATGTTATAAATATTATAAAATACTAATAAGCTAAAAAAATATTATAAAAATTATTTTTGTATTTTTAAACTTATGTTTTAAAACTAAAACTAAAAGTTTACTGGAATCCTATAAAAATAAAAATAAATAAATATTTTAAAAAAACTACTTTTAAAAGTTGCGCGGGTGAAAAATTATGTACTTACAAACACAAAAGTCAACCCTGGGCCCGCATCCGCAACCTGACAAAACTGACAAAATACGAATACCTATTTCGATACGAACCCAACCATACTAAAATCATCTAATTCCGACCTCAAATCAGCTCAAATCATCATTTTATGTTTTAAAAAGTTTTTACCAAAATTCTCAATTTCTCCAATTCAAAGCATCAAATAAATGATTAAAACAATGATGGAATCATGAGAAATAACCGAATCCTAGTCAAGGATACTTGCCCAATCCAAAACGTGAAATCCCCTCCAAAATCGCCAAATCAGAGATTTCTTACTCAAAAAGTGATCAAATAACAAAAGTCCTCAATATAGAGTATTAAATAATCTGCCCATGTATTACTCATGGCGATCGCGGAATGCCCTTCGCGATCATGAAAACAAAATTCACCCAGATACACAAATCGTTCTTTGCGAACCTGATATGCCAATTGTGAACGCGATGCCAAATCCCCAGCAACCTATGCGAACGCGGGTATCTGTTTTGTGAACGCGGATAACAACCACCTGATGCCCCTACAAGCTTCCTTCTATGCGATTGCGGTCAACATTTTGGCGATCGCGAAAGACGCAATACCCAAGCTTCGCGAATACGTGATCTCATCGTGTACAAAATGCCTGCTTCCACATTACACTGTGCGAACATGATTCTTTAGTCTCGATCGTGATTAACAAAACCAGATATCAGAACTAGCAATTCAAAACATGACAAAATGGCCCGTAGCCCATTTGAAACACACCCGAGGCCCCTGGGACCCCCATCCAATCATACCAAACAGTGCCAAAACATAACGCAGGCCTACTCGAAGCCTTACATCATACCGAACAACATCAAAACTACGAATTGCGCCTCAATTCAAGCCTTATGAACTAATTAACTTTCAACTTCCAAAACTCACGCCGAACCATATCAAATCAACTCAAAATGACCTCAAATTTTGCATGCAAGTCCCAAGTGACACAACGGAACTATACCAATAGTCGGAACCACAATCCGAACCCGATATCAGTAAAGCCAAATCCCGGTCAAACCTCTCAACCTTTCAAACTTTCAACTTTCCAGCTTTCACCAAAAAATATCAAATCAACCTATTGACCTCCAAATCCAAATATGGGCATACGCATAAGTCTAAAACTACCATACGAAGCTATCAGAATCATCAAAATACTACTCTGGAGTCATCTACACAAAAGTCAAACTCCGATCAACTCTTACCACTTAAGCTTCTAAAACAAGAATCATCCCTCCAAATAAATTTTGAATCGCATGAAAATCAAAATCGAGCATGCACATAAGTCATAATGCATCATATGACTCTATTATAACAAATTAGGTTTAAGTCCAGAATGTGTATTTGGCAAGTTCAGCTTATCTGTTTTCCTTTCTGTAATTTAGCCAGCTTTTTAACATCACATGGAATGTTTATTTTATCAGAAAATTTTTACCCCCGGCCCCTCCCCCGCCCAAGAAACAAATTAATATCAGGATTATCTACGTTATAGTTTGTTTTATGATAATTCAAAATTTGTGTAGTTTTGTGAAAAAATGTATTCATTCATTGTAGATGGACATCTATTAATTAAAAGGAATATTGAATATGTTCTATACGTAGTCATAGCACCTACCAAAAGATAATACTAGATGGATTTTCCATTACTTTATCTATTGGCACTTCGTCATCCTTTCACTCTCTTCCAAGAGAATCTTAGTCCTTTTAAATTACCTTCAAAGCAATGGATTGATTTAATTGTTTTTGAATCTCTATTTATATACCCGTAAAAAAGGTACAGTTGAATTTATAGCGTGGTTTATAGACAATGGAATCGATTTAACCCAAAAATAGTAACTATATAAGAACAAAAGTAAGATTGTCAAACGAAATTAAAGAAGATTACAAGTCTGACTAAGAACATAGCCTTTCCGATGGCAAGAGTGAGAGCAATGTTCAAGAACTAAAACTGAGCATAATATGAAAGTAGATAATCACTTTTTGTGTTGGGAATTCTTCATTCCTACAATGGATGTTAATCCTTCTATTTATAGCCCTATTCAGGGGGACCCTCTTGAATGAGCATAAAGTTGTCGTTGATGGCTGCATAGCAGTTGGTTGTAAATGCTGATATTCTTTGTAATGGCTACCCATTGAATGTTATCCGATGACATTGCTTCGAATTTTTGTTATCGTCTACTCTGTCTTTAGGATTCGTTCACCGTGGATGGTATACTTACATTTGGTGCCAGTTGTTTGCTAACTCACGTCCCACCTGTCTTCAGTTTCACGTGTCATTCTGTCATTCGCCCAGCTATTACTAACCAATTTTGCCCCATAAAGATAGTTACCCTACTCTCTGGTGACACAACTTAGTGTTTCTGGAAAGTAGACAAGAGTTCTTTTGTTTGCGGGAAAGTTCCTGAACGACCTCTGATACTTGAAAGGACGCATGTCTTCTCGCATTAATAACCCGAACATGTGTTTCTCCGTGATTCAGTAAATATTTCTACTATTTTTCGAGATAATCATGACCACGATTTTTGTCGTCTATAACTTCTCCACTACTCCTCGTTTTAACTCTTTACTTTCACATTTCCTTCACCTTCTTTGAATCTCCATAGAGCCGTTCTGCAACATACAATTCTTTTACTAAAATTTTCCCTCATAAACTTTTCATTGTCATGTCTTCTAAAACTGCTTCCTTTGGGAATTCTGACTTTTTCTTCGATGGAGGTCCAAATAAGAATAGAACCAAAGAGGTAGACGTCGAGTCTGAACGTACAACCGGAAACACCATCATACCATTTAACCTTAGCATGAAATCTGATATTCAAGAACAAAAACCACCTCCAAATTCTAAAAGTGGCTGGTTCTGACCTGTTTAAAGATACCCTTCTTCTGTTTGTCCTCCGAGTATTCTTGTTATAAAGGAGAAATGTAATTGGTACAATGTCGAGATCCTCACCCCCGATGCGGTAGAGCGAGTTACCTACTCCAAGCCGGAGTTCATGTATGTTTATAGATGCCCTTTCACTTTGGGCCCTTTCACCTTGGGAGCGGTTGAAGGAATTGACCCAATAATCTTAGAGTTTTTCCATAGGTACCAAGTGTGCTTGGAACAAGTGGGTCCATCCACATGGCGTACGGTGGCCTACCACCGCCAATTATGCTACGAAACCGGAGAAACCCTAACTCTCATGCATATGATGAACCTCTAATCCCCAAAGATTTTCCGTGGGGGTATGCTAAACCTTAGCAAGAGCGGTCATCATGCCCTCTTTACTACCTTTGATGACGACAATGACTGTGGATGGATGGAACAACTTGTTTTCATTGCTACCAGGGACATCATCCCGACCAGAACGCCAACTTTCCCTGAATCATGGAATCTTTTCCGTAAGTCTTCAGGTATTTATTTCATTTCCACGTAAAAAGAAAACTTTTTTCTTTGCTGACTTTTTATCTCCTTCGTTCTAGCTACCATAGGGAACCACCTGGTGCTCAAGGTCTGGCCCACTAGGTTCAGAATATTTTGGATATTACTACTCTGGAACCCTTACGGTGGAAAGAAATGGCTCCAAAATATGGGTGGAAAGTCAAGAATCACGGTAAGAATAAATCCTTCTTTCTTTCAACCATAATTGTACATAAAAACTTAGTAACAACCTGTCAACTATAATTTTTCTCCACACAGGACTTTTGAAGGGTTCCATTGTATGCCCCAACATCGAGGCTCTCGATGAATCCAAGGGGGCCGAACGGATATTGCATAATTCCCTTAACTGGAGTAGGTCCCATGGATATACTCATGCCTCGGGTGAGGGTGACTCCTCTCGTAGTCCTCAGTCCAAAGATAAGAAACCAACAAGGAAGCACACCTCCTCATTTGGACTCAAGGGAAGAGAATGAAAGAAAGATCAATCAAACCGGCCAGAGTGGTCCTCGATGATGAAGAAGGGGATGATGATGGAGAAGCCCCCTTCGAAGAAGGAAAAAACCTTCATCACCTCAACCGGATGCTTAGCTGAGGGAGCTTCAAACTCCACCACCAAAAGAAGTTCAAGGACTCTAGGGGAAATGGGTTTGGTTGAATATGTTGATTCCCGCTTTATGATCTATGTCAATGTCTCCGGTCGAAGGAGTTCGGTCCTTGAACTTCCTCTGCCACCAACTCTGAACCAATAACAACTTTCGCTCCTCCTTCACAAGTTGCTCCCTCTCCACCTGGAACCGTCCAAACAAATGGAAGATACTCCCACTCCACAGTCCCCCAAACATGGAAACTTAGGAAGTACGGCACCCAATCAAGACCCTTGCGGCAAGCAAAGTGCCATTCTTTTGGTTTTGAAAGTGTGACACATACTTTCAAAGCCGGTGGAGCTTGCCAATTATTTGAAGCTACTAACCTCAGAGAATGATGGACTCCCTTCCTGGGGAGTGTCTAATAAATAATAACATGCATTGTTTGGTGTAGGTAGCAACCTCACTTCCTTCTATCTTCTTTCAATTTATACTTTGCAGCAATAACTTTGGTTCTAAACTTATTCAGGTCAACCTTCTTGCCTCAGAGGGCCTAAAAAGGTTGATTCTGGACAAGCAAGATCTTTCTTCAAAATGAGATCAAATTTTTGCTAAAAGATTCAGCTTATCGAGTGCCTCCCGGTGCTGGAAGCAAAAATCGCTCAAATAGATGACCTCGAGGCCTGATTGCAGCAGTGCGAACAAGATAGAATGGCTCATAGCTAGGAAGATGCCAACTACATGAAAACCTAAAGGAAGCAAAGTCTAAGTGGGTTGAACTTCATGATACAATGACTGTTGTTATCGAGCGTGAGTCCGCTTTCATGGAACAAGTTAATAAATTGGAGGATAGATTACGCTCCAAAATCGAGGAGGCCAATGCTTCCAAGGAGAGGAGAGAAAAAATT
>ML404949.1:826-77614 GCA_005239525.1 Nicotiana knightiana
GCCAAATTCCACCTCCACATCAATGTTATTACCCCATACTTATTTAAGCACAATTAAATTAAGAGTCACCACATATATTTTTCTTTCATAATAATACAACTGTTTATACTTTATTTATTTATTTTTCTTTTTTTTTTCTTTTTCTTTTTTTTTTCTTTTTCAAATGACTCTTACTTTCCCACACAATGCACCTTTCTCCTTATTTCAATTATTTCCCTCAAAAACCAACCTACCACCCCACACATTAACTTTTCCATATTTCATCACATTTTTAGTGCTTACGAGAGGTGACAAAGGTCAAATATAAGATCGTTTCAAACAAAGGGGTATGGCTTGTAATGTGGCTGCCAAAGAAACAGGATTATAGGCTCAACGGGGTTAACTACGATACATAACAATTAGGTGGGTAAAATATAGATAGCTGGCTCAACAAAGAAATGCCTATATCACTTCCAAGACTGAACAAAACTTCTATTTCTCTTTGCACACACACGGGGCAAGTTCTATACATCAAATGCAATGCACAAAATAGCGGACAAACCTCTCACACACATGGCACATAACTCACTCAGGATTGGATCTATCACGACACTCCAGTTAAAGCAGTTAAGCAAATCTTAAGAATTCCTGATTTAAGGTATTTATCCTGGAGTCAAAAAATTGAGCCTAAGCGTCACAACCAAAGTATTGACTATTCTCAAGGCATTAACACATTTAGAGATATTGCTACTATTAAACCTTCAACCCTGTGATACCTACTCCTAAAAATTAAAACTACCTACACCCGGTTCAATTAAAAACCCTTGGAAAAGAACCGTGGTCCAAAGAAAAACCAAGGGGGAATTACTACACTTCCTAAAAAAAGCAAAATCTTTTTGGTCTTTTCGTTAGACTTACTTCCCTCAAGAAAATTGTCTAAGAGATCCATCGTCAGGAAGAGTCAATAATAATTTTTTTATTTTTTTATTTTAAAACAAAACATAAAAGCTAAAAAAACAAACAAACCTAACAACCTAAAGGCTAAAAACAAACAAACAAACTACAACATTTCACTGAACGTAAAAGCTAAAACTAAACGAAATAAAACACAAACAAGCAACGCAATTCACACAAAACATATATACAACACCCCATACTTAGTTCATGCAATGTCCTTAGTGCATCATAGATATACAAAGCAAAAAAACAAAACAAAGTGCAAGATACTTCCTGGTCACTCAACGTCGTCATCATCGGACGGTCTCCATTCCTCTTCAAACTCATCCTCTCCATCATCATCCTCATCCGATTATATGAGCTCCTCATCAAAATCATCATGCGTGTTTATATCTTCATCATCTGAGAGCCTGTACCCCTCACCTGCTGCTATCATCTGCTGAGCATGAGCGTTTAGCGGATACCTCTAATCCAACTCCTCCCTCTCATTAACCGACACCGGACGACCTCCTATGCGCAACTGCAAATCAATCATCCCATAGAGATGGGCCATGAAGCCATCATCCCTGGCATAACGCTCAACATTGGTCAGTGAAGACTCTTCTTTCAGTCTCAAGCCAGTGATGTCAGTTTCCCGGGTGAGTTGTTGATCAATAATGTGGTCAAAGTCGGCCTCAACTGCTATATTTCTATATAGCAGGAATTGGGTCAGGAAATTCAGGAAAGGGATTCGATCAATTTTATTGTTGTTACGCACCAACCCCATTTGGTAGCGAATCAGGTGGCCCACATTCACTTGCTGCCCAGTCATTAAGAAGTAGATCACACAAATCCTCTCTCCGCTGATTAAGGTGTCATGGGTGCATGGTAGTATCTGTGCATTAATCAGTTTTAGCCATACCTGTGTTTCAGCCTTCATCTTCTTCTTGGGAAATCTTTTATGTCGATTAGTGGATCTATCCTGAATCCAGGCAGCCTTGGAATCAACCCCACAAATTGTATGCCTCACTTCTCTATAGTTAGGATGGCGGATAAATTGCTCTAGAGGATCCACAGGAACATTTGGTGCACCTAAGAAATCACATATGGCCTTGGCCGAAAAATCCACCAAGTGCCCACGAATTGGCACCAATTCTTCCTTGTCCTTTGGGTCAAACCTTGCATAGAATACCCGGACTAAATTGAGGTTGATGTTGCCATGTTGTTTGAACACATATCCCAGACCCAATTCATGGATGCTTCTCCATATTGCTGGGAATTTCTTTCTAAGAGGACCCTCGCTGATAGCTCCTTCCGGGTGGACATGCTTGGGTTTGCAATGAGCATACCACTTCCTGGAGTGTGGTGGTATGCTGTTGACACCATATTCTCTTTGACCAACTGGTTGCTGCCTCATAGCAGCCACAACAGCTACTGCTTCCTCACCAGTCATGCTAGAAGTAGCATCTCCTCCTTTTCTTTTCTTTTGAGCTGGTAGGGGGGTTTTGATTTGGTTTTCGGCGGTGCTGAAGATGTTGCCTTCACCTTACCGGTGTCTTTTCTAGAAAACATTGTTTTACCTGCACAATATATCAGTAATGAATTAGTGTCACCAAGTATATACTTTCTGTTTTCGCACTTTGCAAAGGTTACTAAGACTTCACCTCGGCAAGTTNTGCACATTGCTACCTAATAGCTTCTAGTGAGCCGCTTTTCATTTAAAATTTCATGGAATTAAAATTGTAAGGCGCCAATGGTGTTTTTCCCGAAGACTCGGGCTCCATATGGGACATGTATTTCCATTGAGGCATTACATCGAGCACTTGGCTGGCACAATTACCATGGGTGCTCGTATGGACTAGAGGGACTGCCTCATGTTCCCAAATCACTTTGGGGGTTCCATAATACCACTTAATTTCACCATTCAGCTCATTCCTAAAGGGTTTCGGGACTTGGGGTGCATAACACCATACAACACATTTCAAGAACTTCATAAACCCATAAAACTTCATCATGAACTCAAGGATAAACGTTTCACCAGCTCAAATTCGAGTGAGTAAAGTATAGGGTTAGAATCGTACCTCAAATCTTGATGAGTGTTAGCCGAATGAAGTGTACCATGAGTTTTTTTTTCTGTGCAGATCTTGTGTGTGTGGTGGGTGATAATGGGGTGTTAAAGGTGCTGTGATTTTTATGAAGTGAAGATGAGTGTGGTGTGATTTGATGTGGTTTTGCGAGACAACCAGTGTTTAGGTGTGTGCTTGAGAGTGAAAAGTGATTGAGAGAGAGTTAGAAGATGAAGAAAATTAGAAAAGTGAACTTACATGGCGATACTCGTGCGTTTTAATCAAAAAGCCTGGGTACCCTGGCGTTTGTCAGGCGTTACACCCATAACGCCAGCCTACCCCTGGCGTTAGTCAGGCGTTAGCCTCTTATCGCCAGCCTTGCCCTGGCGTTAGCCAGGCATTAGCCTCTTATCGCCAGCCTTACCCTGGCGTTAGCCCCTTATCGCCTGCTTTGCACCCACTTTCCGTCATGCTAATACACTCCTCCATTCACCCGAATTCACCTGCAAGCTCGTTAATACTCAAAATTACACTAATTACTTCTAACTATTTTAAGATTTACTACGCATTAGGTTGCCTCCCAACAAGCGCCTTATTTAATGTCGTGGCAGGACGATTACAACAAATCAATAGGTTGCCTCCTATGAAGCTCCTGATTTAACGTCGCGGCACGACACATCATCAAAGCTATTTAAGGATTGTCTAGTGTATTAGGTTCACCCAGGTGCACAATAGTCCGCTCATTGGCTTCAGTCATTCCAACATATCTTTTTAATCTCTGTCCATTGACCTTGAAGGTATTAGACTCATTTTCAGTAGTAATCTCCACAACACCATAAGGAAATACATTGACCACTTTAAACGGGCCAGACTATCGGGACTTGAGCTTACCCGAAAACATTCTTAATCTTGAATTATATAGTAATAACTTGTCTCATTGTTTGAAATCCCGGTCCACTATATTTTTATCATGAATTCTCTTCATTCGTTCCTTATACAACCTAGTGCTTTCAAATGCCTGGCTTCTGAATTTTTCTAATTCTTGTAATTCTGTGATCCGATTTTCTCCAGCAGTATCGAAATCCAGATTCAATTGCTTCACTGCCCACCAGGCTCGGTGTTCTAGTTCGACGGGCAGGTGACAGGCCTTACCAAACACCAACTTGTATGGAGACATACCAATTGGTGTTTTAAATGCTGTTCGTAGGCCCAGAGGGAATCATCTAGTTTATTCGCCCAATCAGTTCTTGTGGCGTTAACAGTTTTGGTTAGCACACTATTTATTTCCCGGTTTGATACTTCAACCTGCCCGCTAGTTTAGGGATGATATGGAGTTGCTACCTTGTAACGTACCTCATATTTAGCCAGTAACTTTTCAAAAACACGATTGCAGAAATGTGTGCCTCCATCACTTATAATGGCCCTTGGTGTCCCAAAGCGGGTGAATATGTTCTTCTTTAAGAACCCCACCACCACTTTTGCAGCATTGGTGGGGAATGCTGCCACTTATACCCATTTTGACATGTAATCAACAACAACAAGTATGTACTTATTGCCGTAAGAGCTTACAAAAGGACCCATGAAATCTATCCCCCAAACATCGAACACTTCTACCTCTTGTATTGGATTCATTGGCATTTCATGACGACGGGATATGTTCCCCGTCCTTTGGCATTCATTGCAGCCTTTCACCCATTGATGGGCATCTCTGAACACAGTGGGCCAATAAAATCCGGCCTCCAACACTTTAGCTGCTGTTCGGACTCCTCCGAAATGTCCTCCATAAGGTGCTGCGTGACAAGCCTGCAAAATAGCACATTGTTCTATCTCGGGGACGCACCTCTGAATCATGTTATCTATCCAAATTTTAAACAAATAAGGTTCATCCCAATAATAGTTACGGCTATCATGGTAAAATATTTTCTTTTGTACAGAGGAGAGCTCATAAGGATCAATGCCGCATGCCAGGTAATTAGCAATGTCTGCATACCATGGCACCTCTATCACATTTGTGGCCAGCAGCTGCTCATCTGGAAAGGTTTCTAGAATATTATCAACTTCAGGTGGTTGTTTAGCACCTTCGAGGCGTGATAAATGGTCAGCGACTTGGTTCTCCGTTCCCTTACGGTCACGAATTTCCAAGTCAAATTCTTGCAAAAGCAGCACCCAACGAATTAGGCGTGGCTTAGATTCTCTTTTCTCAACCAAGTATCTAATGGCGGCGTGANGCCGATAAGGTAGGACCTGAATTTGTCAAATGCAAATACTACAACCAACATTTCTTTTTCTGTTATCGTGTAATTCAGCTGAGCTCCACTCAATGTCCCACTTGCGTAGTAAATTGGGTGCATTACCTTATCTCTTCGTTTGCCCAACACGGCTCCTACAACATAGTCACTTGCGTCACACATGAGTTCAAATGGTTGCTCCCAGTCGGGGGCAACTATAATCGGTGCAGTGACTAGCTGCTTCTTTAGCTTCTCAAACGCTACCCTGCAATCATCAGAAAACACAAATGGGTTATCTTTTTCGAGTAACTTACAGAGAGGGTTGGCGATTTTGGAGAAATCCTTGATGAATCGGCGGTAGAATCTGGCATGTCCCAGGAAGCTTCGAATAGCTTTGACTGACATGGGTGGAGGGAGTTTTTCAATCTCTTCTTCCTTAGCTTTATCCACTTGAATACCTTTACTTGATACCAAATGTCCCAAGACAATTCCGTCTTGTACCATGAAGTGGCACTTCTCCCAGTTCAGCACCAGGTTTGTTTCAATACACCTTTTTAGGACACGGTTCAAATTTTCTAGGCATTCATCAAACGAATTTCCCACCACTGAGAAATCGTCCATGAAGACCTCCATAATATCCTCCACCATGTCTGTGAAAATAGCCATCATGCACCGTTGGAATGTGGCAGGTGCATTGCAGAGGCCAAATGGCATTCTTCTGAAAGCAAATATCCCATCTGCATCCAACCGGAGATCGGGAAAATGATTCCCGCATCTAACCATTTTATCACTTCTTTATTTACCACTTTCTTCATATTTGGGTTTAACCATCTTTGATGTTCCCTAGACGATTTGTGCCCCTCTTCTAAGAGAATTTTATGCATGCAATAAGCTGGGCTGATCCCTTTGATGTCTGCCATCGTCCAGCCAATGGCAGTCTTGCATTCAGAAAGTACCTGTAATAGCTGTTGTTCCTGCACATCTAACAACCCAGATGATATAATAACTGGTAATGTAGAGTTAGGTCCAAGAAATGCATACCTGAGGTGCGCTGGTAAAGGCTTCAGCTCTAATTTGGGTGGTACTTCAACTGAGGGCTTGGCTGGTGGGTTCTCTCTCTTTTCCAAGTGTAATGGTTCAATTTCAAGAACCCGCGACCATGTCCCTTTTCCTTCTAATGCTAATACCCATTCTGCTAATTCCTCACCGTTCATATCATCTAAGTTCATCAAACATGCAGCCAAAGGATTCCTAACAGTTAGGCATCATCATCTTCTTCCAGTATCACGTTCATAGGATCAATAAGAGAGCAATTAGCGAACTCACTTTGTCACCTCATAGACTTCTGCACGTTGAATGTGATTTCTTTATTATTGAGCCTCATCTTAAGCTCACAAGTCTCACAATCGATGAGTGCTCTGCCTGTGGCCAAAAATGGCCTTCCCAAGATTATGGGAATTTCCTCATCTACTCGGCAGTCTAGGATCACAAAGTCACCAGGGAATACAAATTTCCTCACTTGCACTAACACATCGTCTAGAATACCTAACGGTCTCTTTACCGTCCTATCAGCAAGTTGCAACAACATGGTAGTAGGCCTGGCTCTACCAATCCCCAGTCTTTTGTATATAGCCAGTGGCATTAGATTAATGCTGGCTCCCAAGTCACATAGGGCTTTGGCAAAAGAGAATTTTCCAATAGTACAAGGAATTGTAAAACTCCCTGGGTCAGCAAACTTTTCTGCAATATGACGTGTCACCACTGCACTACAAGTCTGAGTAAGAGTGACAGTAGCCAGGTGTTGGAAGTCAAATTTTCTGGAGATTAAGTCCTTCATCGTTTTAGCATAGCCAGACATTTCTTTCAATGCATTTATCAATGGAATATTTACTTGTATCTGTTTTAGCATGTCCAATAATTTCTTATACTGCTCATCCTTCTGATATTTTGCTAGCCTTTGGGGGAATGGAGCTGGTGCTCTTTTCTTTTCTGTTATTTGTTCTTTTTCCTTTTCCACTACCACCGCAGTTGCTGGCTTCGGGATTTTCTCAAGTTCTTTCTCAGCTTCACCTTGCTTATTAACTTCTTTTTCAGCTGGTTGCACTGTGCCTGTGCGCAATGGGGTTGAGTCATCAATTTCATTAGGTGCCTGTACCAATGTGTTTGTCTGCCTACTTTCATGCCTCCTTTATTGTTCTAGGTCCAGGTCTCTACCATTGCGAAGGGTCACTGCCATTAACTATTTTGGGCCGTGATCCCTTGGATTCACCTGAGTATCAGCAGGTAAAGTTCCGCGAGGACGATTATTTACTGCATTTGAAATCTGCCCTAGCTGTACTTCAATATTTTTAATAGCTGCATCATGTGCATCTACTCTCTCAATGATTTTGGTATTTGACCCAATCACCTGCTGCATCATAGCTTCCAACCGTGAAAACCCATCTTCTTGCCTTCCCCCTTGTTGATGCTGAGGAGGGTAGTATGATTGTTGTTGATTTTGATGGTTATAATCGTACGGTCTCTGATATGGTGCTGCATTGCCTTGTGGTCTCATGGCACCCATATTTCCATTATTTTGCTGTTGGTGAGGTGGCCTATATGGTTGAAATTGTTAACCCCAGTTCTGCCCCCTTGTCTCTGACGTTCATAATTTGTTACATAATTCATATTTTCTGGATGAGGAGGGTTATCACATTCTGCATTCCAGTGGTTACCAAGTGGTTGGTTAATGCATGTTGTGTGCCAAAATTTGATCATGCTCAACTATGTGTACCTGCTGTTTTTGCCCCGATTCTTCCACCTTCTTTGTAGGTATACTTATTTGTGTTATCAAGGTGGACACGTTCTCTGCAATGGTATTAGATGGATCGAATGGCACTGAATGAACTACATGAGTAATGGGTGCATTCCTTGTTGTCCATCCTGAATTCTGTGCCATTTTATCAAGTAGGATTTGACTCTCTCTCAACGTTTTGCTCAGGAATGCTCCACCAGATGAAGCATCAACATTTGCTTTAACTGTATCTGCCAAACCCATATAGAAACGCTTCCCCATCATTTGCTCTGGAATACCATGATGTGGACAGATAACCAACATACCCTTATATGGCTCCCATGTCTCTTGTAAGGTTTCAGCTGGTTTCTGTCGGAATCTTAAGATCTCATCGATTTGTTGAGCCTTGTTAGGTGGGTGAAACTTGTTCACAAATTGCTTAACTAACCCCTCCCATGTGGTAATGGAATTTATGGGGAGTGAGTTTAGCCAAGTCTGGGCAGCACCAGTCACTGAGAATGGAAACAACAACAGTTTTATTGCCTCCTGAGTGACCTTTGGTTGCCTTTGAGTTTTGCAAATTGACAGGAAGTTCTTTAAATGTTGCTGGGGGTCTTCAATGTATGACCCTGAGAATAGCCCTTTGTTCTGCAATAGGTGCAGCATATTATTTGTAATCTGAAAGGACTCGGCCTGTATCTGAGGAACCAGTATCGCTGTGGCCAAATTCTCAGCTGTGGGTTGTGCCCAGTCATATAAAGGAGCCTCTGCCCCTATTTGAGCGACTGGGTCTACCACATCATCCCCATTATTGTTCCGGTTGTGTGGATCTTCCATGTCGGTTTCAATTTGTTCAATTTGTGGTTGATGTTTGCTTTTCCGGTTGGTCCGATTTAGGGCCTTGAAAACTTTCTCGGGGTCTGATAAGGCTTCAACTACTTCACCAGTCCTCGATGAGTTTCTAGGCATGCACCTGCAACACGTTAGCAAACGTTAAACTTTCAATGTAAAAACGAAAATTTGAAGAAAATTGACTATATTTCAGAATTTTGTATTTCTTCCAACTCAATTGATAATACCGTTAAGTCCCCGGCAACGGCGCCAAAATTTGATCACGCTCAACTATGTCTAATAAAAGACTAAACGGACGTTGCAAATATAATCCGGGGTATTATGCCCAGAGTCGATCCCACAGGGAATTTACGTATCTATCAAGTCTTTAGAATACACAACTTTTACTCAATAAATTCTCTCAAGACTTTTTAATATAAATTGGTGATGTTTTACTAATTCTACTGACAATAATAATAACTAGCAATCACTAACAATGTGTTGTAAATAATGATGATAAGGGTCTAAGGTTATGGTTTCCCCCGTTGATGAACTTACTTCTCGGATACTTCTTATAGTTTGATTAGTTGTCTCTGTCAAACATGAATACTCTATCTACCATAAATCTCACTCAAGTAATTATGATAAACTATACGGACTCTTTCAAGTTCCACTAGTTAGATGCATTACAGTTCACTTTAGATTGCACCGAGGTATCGTTATCTCCAATCCAACCTCTAAACCCTCGGTTATGACTTTCGTCTATACTCTGGGAGTGGTGTTGTTCAAGAAATTACCTAAATATGCACTCTCTCTCCAGTAGATACACACTAATTAGGCACAGCTAATTGATGGCCATTCAATTAGCTACAATAAGAACGTAATTGAACAAATAGAGATGAATAATCAACCAAAGTATATTAATATCACCACAAGTTAGTCCCCCCAACGGGTTCCATCAAAAACCTAGATTAAGAAAGTTAGCTACTCATATTCATAAATATCAAATATAAAATAACTTGCATTATTGAATTACATAATAATGAACTACGGAGATAAAAATCAATGTTTTTGCTTTGCTGAGTAGTAATCCACAGGTTTTTCTTCACTTTGATGATTTCCTCCTATAAAATCCTTCTGATCCTCGTTAAGTTGTGTTTTAGGGGTCTATTTATATTTTAGGACAAACCCTAAATGTGTAGGAGACTTTTATTCCAACCGGGAAACAATTAAACTTGTCAAAACTCGGAATTGACCGAAACAGGGGCCTGACGTTTGGGCCCTGGCGCCTGGATAACGCCAGGCTAAGGCTGGCGTTTGGGCTCTAACGCCTGGCTAACGCCAGGCTAAGGCTGGCGTCTGGACTCTAACGCATGGCTAACGCCAGACAGGGTTAGGCGTTTGGGCTCTGGCGCCCGACTATAGCCCGGTGCACTCCTCATCGCCTCTTGAGCGTATTTTCGATGTATTTGCATCCATTTAGCTCGGTTTCCATCTCCAATTCACCTACACGTGAAATAGACTCTATTATGCACATAAAAAGTATATTTTTATCATTAACGCACATAAAATGTAGGGCATATAACATGTTAAACCATGAATTCTAGCCTCACATCACCATCTCTAAACACCTCTAAAGTAACCAGGTGACATGGGATCAAAACCAAAAGAAGAAGTGTACTTCAAGGTCAGAGCAACTTGATTATCATATAAACTGCTAGTAATTCTTCTTAACTTCCAACCTCTGCAGCTAAAGTTTCCCCATTGAATGTGAAATTTAGGAGTACAATTAGTTGCCAAAGAACTGCGAGCCTTTCATGTGAGTTTCAAGCAGCTACAATGTTTCCTCCAACATTACCACAAATATATTCTGAACTTCAAATATAAATTGTTAGTTGTCTTGATCATCTAGATCAAGGGGACATTAGACTCCATGTAGTGCCTCCACCTTACTTAAGGAATCTTCAAAATAGGAACAAGTTCTCCTTTTGACATTATTCCTTTGACTGTCCTAATCCTAAGATTAGGAGTTTGTGTTTTGTGAAGGTTAACTATCCGTCTTCCTATGGCGGGTAATTCTGCAAAGGATTCAAATTTGACTTGTATAAGGCTAAAATCAGAGAGCCCGATTTTACGATCATTACGGCACTCAGAAGGCTCGAAATGGTTCGAGTTTTGGCATCGAGGAGGCATGTCGAGGAGCGACCTCAAGGCGGTGCGAGTCGAATACCAACATAGAAAAGCGGGAAATTCCCAACAGGCATGTGGTTAAAGCTGACCAAGTACGCAAAATAGTACGAGCCTGTACCGTGGCATTAAAATGGATGTACCAGCCATCTCTCTTTGTAATAATTACACATTTACTACATTGGGATCCCCCCTCCCTTATATAAAGGGGACCTTTGTTATTTTGTAAGAAGGATGATATTCAATACAAGAACAAGAACATTCTCTGCTCCCTAACTCAAACATTCTCTACAATTGTTTCATTGATTTATTGCCTTTCATTTATAATTTTAATTAATTGTTCTTCATTTATTACTCATTATTAATCATAAAAAGGCCATATTAAAGGCCTTCAATACGTTGTATGATCTCCGACCGCCCCCTGTCAAGCTCTCGAGCTCGACCTCAAGGCCTGTTTCGACCAAGCTCGAGACCCGGTCTCTGAACTGCTCGGTTTGCAAAATCTCATCACCCTTCGCTCTTATCTCGTTTCTATTGCCTAAACAACTGGTATTAAAATAAATCACGTATTTTTAGCACCAAGAAATAAAATATGATTGTAATTATCATTTTCAAGGTACACAGTTTGGCGCCCACCGTGGGGCTAAAAATAATAGTGATTGTTTTAGTGCTGGTTTTCAAAAAACACAAGTTATTCTTTACACTTTTTCTTGTCCAAGAATCTTCAATTTTAGGTCAAAAAATGTCTAACTCAGTGAACGCAAATGAAAACAACGGTCCTGAGGATCACAGAGATAATGGCGCAGCTACTTCAGGGGCCGGTGTACCACCGCAAAACCCTGAAGGGGCACCAGTGCAAATCCCTGTCGATGAAGGCTCACGCGATGCTCAACATGTTGATGTAAGCTCTCATTTTTGAGATGTTGCAGGAACAACAAGTGGCTATTGCTCAGCTACAAAGCCATCAGAGAACCCCAAGCACAACACTATCAGAAACGGTTCCTCGAGTCGAACAGGAACCAGAAACATCAAGAAATAACGGGTCGGCGGCCGACCCTGCTATTATGAAGATGCTCGAGGACCTCACAACGAAGATTGAATCGGGCGAAAAGAAGATAGAAGCTAACAGAAAAGGTGGAGACCTATAACTCGAGGGTCTATCAGATCCCTGGCGTACCCCCAATTCTAAAGGGTGTATATTCAAAAATGATCGTGCACAATCTATTCCTATCAAGTGCAGCACCGAAGCCAATCCCGAAGAAATTCAGAATGCCTGATCTCCCAAAGTACAATGGGACCTCGGACCCCAATGAACACATTAATGCTTACACTTGTGTTGTGAAAGGGAACAACCTAAGAGATGATGAGATTGAACTCGTCCTATTGAAATTTTTTGGAGAAATACTATCCAAAGGGGCCATGATGTGGTATCATAACCTGCCTCTGAACTCGATAGATTCATTTGCCATGATGTCGGACTCCTTTGTGAAGGCGCATGCTGGTGCCATCAAGGTCGCTAAAAGGAAGTCTGATGTCTTCAAAATCAAACAAAGAGAGAATGAGATGTTGAGGGAGTTTGTATCCCGCTTCCCATCTAGAACGAATGGAATTACCACCGGTCTCCGATTATTGGGCAGTGCAAGCCTTCGCTCAGGGATTGAATGAACGAATCTCAATAGCTTTAAAGCAGCTGAAGAAAAACTTAATCGAGTATCCCACTATAGTTTGAGTGGATGTACACAACAGGTATCAGCCAGAGATCAGAGTCGAGGATGACCAGTTGGAGGCCTCCTCAGGCTCGGTGTATCCCAGCAGGCTCTTAGCGAAGGAATCAAGGATTCTAGAAAGAGAGTCGAGGCCAAGCAAAGAAAGGTATAAACTGTATATAGAAAATAAGAAAAATATCCTGAGGCGTAACATACCTCAAATCGACCAAAGGATGGATCAAGGACAGAATCCTCGGGGACTCATGAACAAAGTAGGATTCGACAGGCACACAGGGCTGGTAGAAGCACCACGGCTATCTGAGTACAACTTCAACATTGATGTTTCAGACATCGTATCATCCATAGGTAAAATCAAGGATACTAGGTGGCGGAGACTCGTACTATCAGATCCTTCGTAAAGGAACCCTAACTTAATATGTGAATATCATGGTACCCACGGTCATAGGACCGAGGATTACAGGTAGCCTGACTAATTAGCAAAGTCCACCTTCGAGAGTTTCTCAACGACCAAGCTAAAAACCAATTTTGGGAAAGAGAGGCGAACATGAAGAATGAAACAGAAGAAACATGACAAATCATCCACATGATTATTGGAGGAGTCGACGTCCCTCAGGGACCCGTTTTCAAGCAAACAAAAGTATCCATCACCAGGGAAAAGCGAACTCGAAGCTACATACCCGAAGATGCTCTTTCATTCAGCGAAGAAGACATCGAGACCTTGTCTCAACCTCTTAATGACGCACTGGTAATTTCTTTCCTTTTGAATAAATTTCAGGTTAAACGATTGCTCTTAGATCCAGGTAGTTCAGCCAATATAATTAGGTCGAGGGCAGTAGAGAAACTCAGACTGATCGACCAGATCGTGCCCGCCTCCCGTGTCCTCAACAGATTCCACATGGCGAGCGAAAAAACAAAAAGGGAAATCATCCTCCCAGTCGGCGTGGCCTGTACAGTTCAAAATACCAAGTTTCATGTCATCGAAGGTGACATGAGATACAATGCATTGCTTGGAATGCCATGGATTCACAGTATGAGGGAGGTGCCTTCAACCCTTCATCAAATGATGAAGTTCCCTACGAAGGATGGAGTAAAAACTGTGTACAGAGAGCAGCACGCGCAAAAGAAATGTTCGAAGTTAACGATGTGGCACCAACGCCTGCACCTTCTACATCGAAGGAGCCAAAAAACAAGCAAGTAGCCAAGTAGCGATCATAAACTGCATTCTCGATGAACGAATAAAGGAGCGTGTCGTGTCCTCGGAACGAGTAGCTGAAGCATATCGAGGCTTGAGCGCCACCACTATTAAGGTAAATTCCTCTCCATTTTTCATTCACGTTCTACACTAACCTATGTGTAGGTTTTTGATTAAGAGGAATCGAAGCATCCTCCAGCTCGAAGGCCTTAGAGTTTAAAGCATGCGTTGCGCTCTTTTTCCCTCACGTCGAATTTTATCCCAAATGGGATTTGACGACGAGGTTTTTAATGAGGAAACATCCATATGATACCTAAGGAAAACTCATCAAGTATTCAAGTCTTCTCTTAGATCAACCTCAAATACTGAGGGGCATCCCCTCGGGAGATCACCTCCTCGAAGAAACTGAAATATGCCAAAAAGGGCCTCGACGGGAGAACAATGTATAGGACCAAACGGTCGAATGAACCATGTCGACATAGAATAATCGAACCCTCGATGGTGAAAAATGTATACCTGTACCAAGTAATCGGAGAAGAATCTTTTATCATCTGAACAATTCGCTCGTCAAAGAATTTTGCTATTTTCACAAGGAAACGGCCCCAGGGCCAGAAATTACCCAAACACTCGGGGACTGACGCCAAAAACTCGAGGCCATAAGACTTCAGGGCCGGCAACTTCGAGCTCATAAGCCCTCCATGAGGCACCAATGCAAGCCCTCCATGAGGCAACATCAAAACTGTACTGTCCTCGACAGTCAGCTCATCGAGCTGTCTAACTTGAAATCGTAAGACCTCAGGGCCGGCAACTTCAAGTTCTCAAGCCCTCCATGAGGCAATATCAACAACATAAGACCTCCATGAGGCAATGTCAACAACATAAGCCCTCTATGAGGAAATATCAATAATTTAAGTCCTCAACGAGGCAACATCAAAATTATAAGACCTTAAAAAGGCATAATCTCGACTCAAGGACTGTCCTCGATAGTCAACCAATCGAGTCATCAAAACTCGAAGCCATAAGACCTCAGGGCCAGCAACTTCAAGCTCATCCTCCATGAGGCAATATCAACAGCATAAGCCCTCCATGAGACAATGTCAACAACATAAGCCCTCCATGAGGCAATATCAATAATGTAAGCCCTCAACGAGGCAACGTCAAAATTATAAGACCTTAAAAAATGCATAATCTCGACTCAGGGACTATCCTCGACAGTCACCCCATCGAGTCATCAAAACTTGAAGCCATAAGACCTCAGGGACGGCAACTTTGAGCTCATAAGCCCTCCATGAGGCACCAATGTAAGCCCTCCACGAGGCAACATCAAAACTTTAAGACCTCAAGCAAGGCATGTACAAATTTGTAAGACCTTAAAAAGGCATAATCCCGATATCGAAGTCAAGGATATATATTCGAAGTTGTAAGACCCATAAAAAGTCATACCCTCAATATAAACTCCGATACTATCTCACTCGAGGACTAAAAAAGGCTACGGCCCAGTACAATGACCACCATCACAAGGCTTCGACCAAACTAACGCGACTCGGAGACGTCTGACTATTTCCATAAAATCACATTCCTCCAATTACTTCGAAAAAACTTTGAAAAGAACCGGTTAAAGGTTTTATCGACCCAACGCGTAAGAGCCCAAGTTGCCAGCCACATTAAAAGGTCGTACTGACCCAACACGTAAGAGCCCGAGTCACCAGCCACATTAAAGTTCATACCGACCCATTGCGTAATAGCCTAAGCACCAGCCTAAAGAGCCTCACATCTGATTAAAACCTGAGGGTCGATGAGATTGAGTCGAAACCCGACTCGAAGATTGAGCCCGAAACGTTTAACCAAAGCGCCTTAGGGCTAAGTGCGTAAGAGCCCAAGCGCCAGCTATATCAAATGGCGTACCGACCCAATGCATAAGAGCCTAAGCGCCAGCCTAAATAGCCCCAAGCCGATTTAAAAAACTTGAGGGTCAATGAGCTCGAGTCGAAACCCGACTCGAAGACTGAGCCCAAAACAATTAACTAAAATTGCCTAAGGGCCAAATGCGTAAGAGCCCGAGCGCCAGCCATATCAAAGGGTGTATGGGCCAGCCTAAAAAGCCTCAGTGCCAATTTATAACCCCAAGGGTTTCATTCGAAGTCCAATTCATCATGCTAATTATCGACAAGCAAATCAGAAATACCCAAGAATCTTTTATATATATGTGTATTACAGATATGTATTTACAATGCTCCCATACGAGTCTTTACAAAGGACCATGAAGTAAAACCTAGTCTACTCTAGGGACCAGCTCCCTCAGGAGCCTTCAAATATCAACATCGGCATCAGAAGAAAGGAAAAACTTGGCGTCGATCTCATCCGCTTTGGCATGCTTTATCTCTTCGAAGAGATCAAAGACCCTAACATGAATCTCTTCGAGGGTCTCTCCCCGAGACCTGCATCGAGCATTTTTCTTAACCCTCCTCTCTCTGTCAAACTCCCCTCAGCTCAGCCTGATCATTAACATCATCTTTCAAATAAACAACCACTTTCTTATCGGCCTTTGGTTGAACCTGTTCAGCTTCATCCCAGGCGTCCACGACCTTGACCTTCATATTGAAAAGATCAGTCTCGAGCTTGTCAATCCTGCTTGTCTGAATCAAGCTATCTTCTCGAGCATTGCAAAGTTGTATCTCGAGGGCAGTAGCCTTGGCCAAAGAATTCCTTTGGGCTTCTGCATGAACGCCTATCTGTCCTTCAACGCATTGCATTCGAAATTGATCTGTCCGGCTTTGCTCCAAAAGCGTTCCAACGCTTCCGTTTTTCTCTACAACTGAAGCACCAAAACATTAGTTCTCAAAGGCAAGAAAGGAAGCACATACTCCCTCAAAATAAGGATTAACTGTTGCTCGAGATTGCCTTCGTAATCTCGGCTTCGATTCACCTCCGATCGAAGGCATATCAATTCTTTTGTATTTTCATTACAAAGAAGCCTGAGAGATTTCTCCTTGCCTAAGGTTTCTCGCAACTTGGCCTCGCAACGGAGCAGCTCGGACTTGAGCTTGTCAAAAGCCTATGAAAAAGAAGCTTCAATTCAAAAGATGAAATACAAAACTGGAAAACCAACAAATCCAACCAAAACTCACCTCGGAACAGAGCCGTTGAGACTCCTCAAAAGTTGAGCGTGCATCTACTGGCCTAGCCCCATCGGCCCCAGTTGAATCGCTCTCGGTAGGGACATGATCACTCGAGACCCTACTTGGTTCGAGAGGCCCCTGGCCCCGAACGTACTTTGAGGGGGGCAACAGACGATGGTGGAGGACACTTGCTCTTTTCCTTTCGAAGAACCTCTCCCTTGTAACTAGAGGTCTCAGGACTAGAAGGATCGCCAACCTCTGGAGGGCCCCTTGCTCGAGCCGTAGATGAAGAACCATCCTTCCGAGGAGAGTTGATGTCCACAGAATGACCAACATATATAAAGTCCTCTTCAGCGACGACGTCTTCTTTGTGTCTCCGGGTAGGCCTCGCCTCATTGGGAATGTCCTCATCCATAGAGGACCTTTTTCGCTTATTATCCTCCCTCGGATCCGAAGTCGACGGGCCTTCCCTTTCCTCGAAGGACACTATCTCACCTCGGAGAATCCACCAACACCTGCGGTGGAATAGTTAATACACATAAAAGAAAGCAGTCCTCAAAAGTCAATCACAAGGCCCATACCGTGGTGCTTCGCTTCCCATCTGCCCTCCGAAAAATCTCGCCACTTGTGTTCGTCATATGTCGAGGAAGCTGTTAGCCTCCGAGTCCAGTCCGCAAGATCGGGGATCTCCACTGGCATCCACGGGACCACTAAGAAAGAGAAAAAGAAACATTCTTATAAATTGACAAGAGTAAAGGGAACTAAGGTATGATATAGTCCTTATGTTTGAATTTCCATTTTTCGGGAAATGGCAGGAACTCCACAGGAATGATATCGATGGTCCTCTCTCGGAAAAATCGACTCATCCATCCTCGGTTCTGGTCCTCATCATCACTGGCAATGAAAGGCATGGTGGATCGGCATTGTAACGCAATCAGGCCTCGACAATGCTGAGGCCGATATAATCTAATAAGGTGGCTTAGGGTAAACTGGAGCTCAGCCTTTTCGGTAAAATACGTCATCATCAACACTATCCACCAAAAGGACGGATGAATCTGATCCAGGGTGAATCGATACCTTTTTCACAATTTGAGCAGAAGGCGGTTGAGGGGGCCTAATGTAAATAGGTACGTATACACATTCAAGAATCCCTCCACGTAGTTCATAACATTCTCTTCTCGGGAAGGTATCTGCAGCATCACATTTTCTCCCCATCCGAAATCCCTCCTCACAGCCTCGAGGTGTTTTTCTTCTATCGATCGAATAAACATCAAGGCAAGTTCTCGATGGCCTAGGGAATCAAAGGGTTTCTCTAGTGCAAAGTCTTTTATCAAAGCAAAACAGCTAGAGGTTAACTCGCCATACGCCAGTGGTGTACCACCGGCCGGGAAAGATGCAGAGGTATGGGTTTCGTCTTCTTGGTGAGTGGATTCGGGCACGACACCCATAACTACTTAAACAAAGGTAAATAGGAAGAAGGCTCAAACAATTTCACAAGATGAGAAAAGGAAGAAAACGTTAAAGAGAAAGTTAGTTTTGCAAAGCTGCAAGACTTAAACTGAAGAGGTAGCAAGCATATATATATATGGAACAAGAGGCAACTATTCAACTACTTTGAAAGGCAATTAATTCTGACAAGTTGTTAAAACCTTTGGGGAAGTGTACCACGGGGCCACCTCGGTCACTTCACGGTCATGTTTTATGAATGACACTGTCACACTGTGTTTGAGGGATCGGAACCCCCATGATGATCTAGCCTCGAGAAGGCGTCCGATCTCGAGGAGCTCTATTGTTGCAAGTACGATTTCCGAAGAGCTAAAATCAAATCTTGAAGGTCGACTTTCGCATAAACATTGAAGAGAAACGTTTGGAAAATATAAAACAAAAAGATATTTTATTCCAAAAAATGTAAAGGGTATTTTACAAAGATCCCCAGGGGATCCCATGTACAAAAAAAAGGAGAAAAGAAAAATAGTAGGTGAATCTACTCTTCGCCTTCACTGCTGCCCAAGCCGCTTTCAGAGCCCCCATCCAACGTAGTTGAAATCGCTGATTCTTCCTCCAAGGCCTTGGCTTCTTCAATCTCGGTAGAGAGAACAACACCTTTAGCGCTCGCTTCCTCGAAGGCTTACCTCCTGGATTGTAAGCGAGCATGGGAAACTTCCCGAGCTAATTTTATCTCGGCCTTCTTGGATATCCCCCTGTCTCGGTCATTCACGACAACAACATCCTTTTTGTACGAAGAGACAAATTCATCGGCCTTATACTTGGCCACAGATAATGCAACAGCCTCCTCCTGAGCACCCCGAAGAAGGTCTTGAGTCGAGGATAGCTTCTCCCAAAGCGTTTCTCTCTCCGAGGCCACGACATCATTCAGCCACGCCAGTTCAAGGATTTCGGTGTCCTTCGCCGCAACATCCCCTCTGAGCTGCCCCACTAAGGCATCCTTCTGCCTAATCTGAAAGGCAAAGAAAACAAGCCGATTAGCTCCAAGTATAGCAATGGAACATAAAATTGTGGGTAACAGAATTCCTTCACGATAAAATCAGCCCTCTCTTGGAGCGCTCTCTCTGAGCTTGCCCGGAGGTTGATCAACTCCTCCTCTTTTCGGGCACATAGAGCCTCCAGCTCAACTGACTCCCATATAAGCTTCTCAAGCTCCTCTCCACGATGAGTCAAATCATCTTGCATCTTGGAGAAGCCTTGGTCATACGACTTCTTGACCTGCAACACAAAGGAAGAAAGTTAGAAAGCAGGGGTAGAAAGTTGAAGAATAGCATATTATTTCGAGAAGGTCACGTGCTTTTGGAGCCTCTCAGCCTCCTCGAGGGCAACGGGGGCACCGATATCGATCCCCTCCTCAACACCTTAAAAATAGTCTCTGAATGCATCATCCTCTCCATGAGAGGTCCCCAATCCAGGGGCAATCCTATCTTGAGAATCTCGTATCTCCCCTGGAGAAAATGACGGGCCCGATTGAAATCCATCGGCAACATCAGCCTCCATCAAGGCTTCCTCTCGGCCCCGAAATTTTTTGAAAGCAGATCCCTCGAACTCACCGATGCGGACTGTGCCATGTCCGACGAGTGGGTTGGGGACTGCACCTGAACCCTCCTCGAGGGTCTCCTCATCACAGGGCAGGTCTGCATCAGCCCCCTCCAACTCAGCAGACACACGCCCAACAACTCTCAAAACATCAACGCTTCGTTTTGCCCTTTGTATCAAAGGGCAGGTGTCATCATCTTCCTCATCGGCTCGCAGACTCTCAACGGCCATCAAGGATAGGACCGAAGCATCCATCTTGGGCTTCTGAGCCTTTGTATTTTTGAATTTTGGAGACTCCACTGATGTCTCCTTCTTCCTTTTCTTGTCCTTGGCAGTGTTCGGAGCCTCTTCCTCACTAGGAGGGGTGGGTCTCATCAACACGCCTTCCCCAAGTCCTGCACAAGTGTGATAAATCAAACTCACCACCATTGAGAATACTTACAAAGAATGAGGAGACAACAACAACGAGAGCATACCATGGTTCTTAGCCTGCCACCGCGTTTTAGCCAGATCGAGCCAGACGCGTTTGTTGTATGGCAAAAGCGGAGTCCAAAAGTTTAACCCACCCCGGAAGGTCATGGACCGCGTCGAGAAACCAAATGGTGGCTACACAATTAAAAGAAAATCAGTCAAGAGAAAAAGAGGTGGCAAAATATACTCCGGGAACGGAATTCTATCAGCAGGGATGATGTCCAAAGTTCTGATTCTAACAAATCGGCTCATTCATCCACGATCTTTATCTTCGTCGATGAAGGCGAAGAACGCCTTCGTAGATCGATGGTGCAACTTAATTAGGCTCCTTCAGAAGAGACGAGGGCTGTATAATCTGATCAAGTGGTCGAGGGTGAAAGTCATTCCCTCGACATGTTGGTAATGTGTCGAATCATATATACAAGCCTTCAAAAAGAAGGTTAAATCTGACCGAGTGTCACGCGGTATTGAAGACAAAATTTGAAAATCACTGGATCAATCGGTGGAGAGGAAGAATCTACGGGGCCTAAAGTAAAAGGGTATGTATATACGCAGAGAAAGCTGTCCTTATACGTGACTATGATTTCGTTAGCTGTAGGGATTTCTACTCAGGACGCCTCCCCCCAACGGTAGTCATGTTTTACCCTCTCTGTATCGGATACTACACTTATATATCGAGACATGGGCTCGCATCGACCCGGTGTAGAAGGGGGTTTTTCAATTGTGAAATCGGAGACGTTGTCGAAAGGACCGGGGATGCACTGCTCGATGGTAGGAGGAGTTTTTGACTTGCACTTAGACAGGCATGATGAAGAAGCTGCTCCCTCCTCTTGAGGTACCGTTTTGGAACATTTTGCCATGGCAATAACTGAGTTTTAAAGAAAGAAGATGAAGAAGCAAACGCAGATAGAGGATGAGAGTAAAGAACACTTAGTAAAATTCTAAAGATTTTAAGATGTTGTAAAGTTATGAAAAGGCAAGCGATTGAAGTATTTATAGGAGCCTTTTGGGCATGTTTGAAGCGGAAAGGTCGAATCAATAACGGTTCGTGGGCTTCTCGAGAATTGTGTTGAGGCAACCTCTGCGCAGCTTTTCATGTCATATCATTTTATGCTCTAAAGAGACTGACGTCATAATAGGGATATCGAAGAGGCAAGAATTCAAGACCGCTTCTTATCACTTCATTCTAAGAAACGCGGGGACTATATGTATACTGATAAAATCAGAGAGCTCGATTTTACGATCTTTAAGTCACTCAGAAGGCTTGAAGTGGTTCGAGTTTTTGCATCGAGGAGGCATGTCGAGGATTCTCGACCTCAAGGCAGTGTGAGTCGAATACGAACATGGAAAAGTGATAAATCCCAAAAGACACGTGGTTAAAGCTGGCCAAGTACGCAAAATAGTACGATCCTGTACCGTGGCATTAAAATGGCTGTACCAGCATCTCTATTTGTAATAATTACACATGTACTATGTTCGGATTTCCCCCATTATATAAAGGGGAACCTTGTTATTTTGTAAGAAGGATGATATTCAATACAAGAACAAGAACATTCTCTGCTCCCTAACTCAAACATTCTCTACAATTGTTTCATTGATTTATTGCCTTTCATTTATAGTTTTCATTAATTGTTCTTCATTTATTACTCGTTATTGATCATAAAATGGCCTTCTTCGAGGCCTTCAATACAGTTGTATAATCTCCGACCGCCCCTGTCAAGCTCTCGAGCTCGACCTCGAGGCATGTTTCAACCAAACTCGAGACCTGGTCTCTCAACTGCTCGATTTGCACAATCTCATCACCCTTCGCTCCTATCTCGTTTCTTGCTTCTCACTTAGCTTCTATTGCATAAAAAACTGGTATTAAAATAGATCACGTATTTTTATAACCACAAAATCAAATATAATTATAATTACCATTTTCAAGGTAAACATGACTTCTCCTGCAAAATCAAAAGCTATGTTGGTGAAAATATCTCCCAAGGTGTTGCCTTCTCTTGTGACATGGGTAAATTTCACTTTGTTTGATACTTTTCACCTCTACCACTATGCGCCATGACACCTCCAAACGAGTCTATCTCTATGATGATGGGAAGGACCTGATTCTCCACACAATATTTCAACCCCTCCATTATAGCAATTGGGTCACGCCCCAAAACCGAGGGACGAGACAGGCACCTAACCGGGAGAACCCAGTCAAGCGGACTTGGATTGCCTTTCCTACCCAACGCGTTTCCCCCGTATATACGATGCGCCATATTCCATATGAAATAACAACTTAGGATTTAAGCGTTGATTTACAAACTTAAGTTCGTTTCTCTTTTAGCATTTCAACAAATTGATTTCCAAAACATACACAATACATACATAACTTTCCAATACGGACCATGATTCCGAATACGTACGGTTACTACCCAAAATACATATATACACCCACATCTTGTCTACAGAGCCTTTACAAATACTAGGAGTTTATACAATACTTGCCAGCAACAAGGCCCCGACTATAACTTACAATACATAATAGACTCAAAAGAGATGGCATGATTTACACACGGACCTGGGAGGAAGTGGGGCTCACCAGTACTTGCTGAAAGAGGAGGAGGAGGCACCACTAACGATGAGCTGAGCTACCTGCTATAGACCCACCTACATCCATATAAAATATGTAGCGCCCCCGGAAAAAGGCACGTTAGTACTGTGGAATAGTACTAGTAAGTATGAGTAAACTTTATTCAAAGTAAAATCAAGATATGCACAAATAGAAAGCAGTTAAAGGAACCAACACATAGTGCACAGTGATACAGAAAACAAGTACAATTGAGAGCCTCACATATTCTCGTTCCATCACAATCACATTTCCTTTTACCCTCCACCCTTGTTACCTCTCCACCCTTATTACTACATGTTGCGGGGTGCAACCCGATCCCACCTTACATTTCTGTTGCAGCATGCAACCTGATACCACCGTACAGTTTACACTCCACCCTTGTTAACTCTCTACCCTTATTACTACGTTTTGCGGCGTGCAACCCGATCCTACCGGAACATCACATTTCATGGCAAACAATAACAGCCCACAATTTAATCAAAGGGTTTCATATCATCAAGAGTGCAATTTCATAACACCCAACCAATCATGTGTTCGCAATAGCCTTTATTATTTATTAATTCAACCACAAAGATACTCATAAATAAGAATGTAAATTCATTACAATCAACAATCCATATGAAGTATAGCCATAGTAAACCTTGTCAACAATGAGTCATATACGATATCTCCATGGCCATTTAGTTCAATTAGATCAATTCACAATTCCCTTCATAACTTGTTACATGGCCCTTATCACATATATACATTTACACATTTGAGTTTGTTATCACTCTTTCATACCAACATACTCAAGCATTTAACGAACCTTGCACATATTAGAGTAATCACATAGAAGTCACCTTTCACAATTTCAATTATCACGATAGTCGACTAAGACAAATCAGAGAATGCAATCTCACACCTCAACAAAACCGGGAAATCAATTCACATATACTCACCAAGAAACGCGTACCAAATGTTTGGAAACCAACAAGGTGACTCCGCGAAGATTAAAGTTAGCCATACATACCTAGAGTCGTCCCCTTTTTAATTCCTATCACAATTCACCGGACTGTCTAGCACCGTCAATCTATTCCACAATGTGACATATTTCACTTAGAATTTGAAATCTTGTACCCAATTGAGCATTTTATCAAACACTATGTGACCCCTTAGACTACTAATCCCCTTTTGAGAATAATTACCCAAACATGTTTTTCCCTTTACTAGATTACGGGGTTTAACTTACATGCATGCAAGATTTCACTTTTTATTTTCACGAACCAATCTATGTGTGTTCATTATGACACAAAATCTGAGAAATTGGGAAAATACGGTGAAGACTTTGCTCTTTGAGTGAAGAACATGACAATAACTCGATAATTTCTAGGCTTGAGGGATTTTGGAAAATCAAATTGGATGATGTTGAAACCTTCTCCCTCGAGAAATCTCTTCTTCTCTCTCGATTTTTGGTCAAAAAATCATTAAAAATGAAGGGAAAGGGTGTTTTATAAAACATGGGTCGGGTTTTAAGTTTAGAAAATAGGAGCCCCGACACAGAGATGAGGTCAGGAATGCGATCGCATTACTGCTATGCGGTCCACATTCCTTTCGTATAGTTGGCCTTCAGATGAGCCAAAATGGGAACCACACTGCCCAGATATGCGACCACTTATGCGGTCTGCATACCTGTTATGCGATCGCATAACCTCCCTCGCTAAAACCATGGGGCAAGAATGTGAAAACTATGTGGCCCGTATTCGTTAAATGCGATCGCATTCTAGGCTGAATAGCTGTCGTCAAAATGGACAAGAAACTGTCCAGGTATGCGACCACTATGCGGTCCGCATAGTTGTTATGCGATCGCATAGTGCGCCGCATAACGCGCAATTTCTGGAAAATTTAATCTTTTAAATTTTGGGATACTTTTTACTCAAAATAAGACCGTTTTAAGAATTTCTACAGTTATAACAGCACAGGGACCTATTCAGGCATTATTTTAGACATTGAAATTTTACGGGTCTTTATATCCTCCCCTACTTAAAATCATTCTTCCTCGAATGATGATCGGGAAATCATTTGGTTTTGAAAACACAATATGCCAACCCCAAAATGTTTACTAACCCCGCTATTTTCTGAAACTTTTGCCAGAGTTTCCTCTGTAATTAGGCCTATCTACCAGCCAGAGAGCCCCCGAAACACATGTTCCTAACCAATTCCATACATAACTAGTTATTTCATGGCCTTGCACATAATTTGGTCACCTCGACAAGTCCCATATAATTCAGTTACTTCAACATGCCATATACACTTCAATTAACCCTTACCAATCTACACTTCAATTAATCATTACCAATCTACATTTCAATTAATCATTTAACCATCACATGAGTTTCACATAATTTCATTCACTCCAAGGGGTTGCACATTACTCAAATAGTCAGAACATACACAATTTTGGCACAACATGAGAAGTTACAATAGTAGAGGAATTAGGGGAAAATGGGGTGCTTTTGCACAACACTGAACATAACATATAATTTCTTAGAGATGACAATTCGCACGATCACTAGCAGACTTATTCAAACAAATGGAGATATTTTTCCTTCATTTCATTTTCCGCTTCCCACGTGGCCTCGTTAACCTGCTGATCTCGCCACAACACTTTAACTGAAGCAATTTATTTGTTCCTCAATCTACGGACTTTCCTATCAAGAGTAGCAACCGGAACCTTTTTCATACGATAATTTTTCATTAACCTCAATAGTCTCAACTGGAACGATAGCTGATGGATCTCCAACCACTTTCTTCAACATAGACACATGGAACACCAGGTGCACTAATGACATTTCAGGGGGAAATTCCAGCCTATAAGCCACATGTCCTATCCTTTGAGAAATCTGATATGTCCCGACATACCTAGGGCTCAATTTTCCTTTCTTCCCAAACTGCATTACTCCCTTCATGAGAGACACCTTCAAGAATACCCAATCATCTACTTGGAACTCCAAATCACTTCGACGATCGTTCGCATACGATTTCTGACGACTCTGAGTAGTTTTCATCCTCTCCTGAATGACTCTAACTTTTCCCATAGCTTGGTGCAAAAGATCCGGTCCTAGCAATTTTGCCTCACCAACCTCAAACCATCCGATCGGAGATCTACATCTGCTTCCGTACAACGCCTCAAATGGGGCCATCTAAATACTACCATGGAAACTGTTATTATAAGCAAATTCTATAAGCGGAAAGTGTTCATCCCAGCTAACCTTGAAATCTAATACACAAGCCTGCAACATATTTTCAAGAGTCTGAATAGTTCGTTCTGCCTGCCCATCAGCTTGTGGATGGAATGTTGTACTGAGATTTACCTGAGTACCCAAAACTTGCTGAAATTTCTTCCAAAATTTAGTTGTGAACTGAGCCCCTCGATCCGAGATAATAGAACTAGAGTTCCATGGAGCCTGACTATTTCCTTGATATATAATTGAGCGTATTGTTCTGCAGTATCGGTGGACTTGACTGGCAAGAAATGCGCCGACTTCGTGAGTCGATCCACTATCACCCAAATTGAGTCGAACCTTCGTGGAGTGCGAGGTAAGCTCACCACAAAGTCCATATTGATCTTCTCCCATTTTCACATTGATATTTCCATAAGGTGCTTCAATCCGCCGGGCCTTTGATGCTCGGCCTTCACTTGCTGACTAGTCAGACACCTAGCCACAAAGTCCGCCACACCCCCCTTCATACCATTCCACCAATAAATATCTTTAAGATCATGATACATCTTCGTAGAACCTGGGTGTACTGAATACCTGGAATTGTGAGCCTCTGCCATCACCCTTTCCCGGAGATCATCCATATCTGGAACACATAGCCTCTCCTGACACCGCAGGATACCGTCATTATTGCCGAGTGAGAATGTTGAAGTCTTGTGATTGAAAATTGCTTCCCTCAATTGTGCCAAAGCCGGATCCCTGAATTGCTTTCTCTTGACTTCTACTACAAGCGAAGATTCCGCTTTATTATGCACCACGACATTCCCCTCATCTGAGGCCGAAAGAAAGACCCTCAGACTAGCCAAATGATAAACTTCCCGAGCCAAAATCCTCTTGCTGGCTTCCAAATGTGCCAAGCTACCCATGGATTTCCGACTACGAGCGTCGGCTACCACATTCGCCTTCCCTAGATGGTACAAAATACTCATATCATAGTCCTTGAGAAATTCCAACCACCTCCGCTGCCTTAAGTTCAACTCCTTCTTCTTGAATAAATACTGAAGACTCTTGTGGTCTGTTAACACGTCCACATAGACCCCATAAAGATAATGCCGCCAGATTTTTAATGCAAACCCAACTGCCACGAACTCCAAATCATGCGTCGGATAATTCTTCTCGTGATTCTTGAGTTGTCTAGAACAATATGCTATTACCTTACCACATTGCATCAATACATACCCCAAACCAACCCTTGAAGCATCACAATAAACCACAAACCCCTCTGAACCTTCTAGCAAGGTCAACATTGGTACTGAAGTCAATCTTGACTTTTATTCCTGAACACTCTTTTCACATGCATCGGACCACTGAAACTTAATTGTTTTCTGCGTCAGCTTAGTCAATGGGGAGGAAAGAGTAGAGAATCCCTCCACAAACATCCGATAATACCCAGCTAGACCCAAGAATCTACGAATCTTTGTCGGGGTCGTTGGCTTAGGCCAATCCTTCACCGCTGCAATCTTTTGGGGATCAACCCGAATCCCCTCCCCGGAAATAACATGGCCCAAAAAGGTGACTGATTCTAGCCAAAACTCACATTTCGAAAACTTTGCCTACAATTGGTGCTGAAGAAGAGTCTGTAGAACTACCCTGAGGTGATTAGCATGATCTTTCTGACTCCGCGAATAAACAAGAATATCGCCAATGAAGACAATCACAAAGGATTTGAGAAACGGTTTAAAAACCCGATTCATAAGATCCATAAAAGATGCTAGGGCATTGGTTAGCCCAAAAGACATTACCAGAAATTTGAAGTGCCCATATCGAGTCCTGAAGGCCGTCTTAGGAATATCTTGCTCCCTGATTTTTAACTTATGATACCCGGACCGCAAAACAATCTTTGAGAAGAACTTAACACCTTGCAACTGGTTGAACAAATCATCCATCCGAGGCAATGGATACTTATTCTTGATGGTGACCTTGTTGAGCTGCCGATAATCAATACACATCTAAAGCGATCCGCCTTTCTTTCTGACAAAAAGAACCGGTGCGCCCCAAGGTGACACACTTGGCCGAATGAAACCTATATCTAATAGATCTTTCAATTGTTCTTTTAACTCTCTCAATTCTGCTGGCGCCATTTGGTAAGGTGGAATAGATATTGGTTGCGTATCTGGAAATACATCAATCGCGAAATCTATCTCCCTATCTAGTGGAATCCCAGGAAGCTCGTCCGGAAATACTTCAAGAAATTCATTCACAACAGGCACATATTTGGGAGCAGGCACCTCAGAAGTGGTGTCTGCAACCTGGACCAAATGGTAGATGCAGCCCTTTCTAATCATCTTAGAGGCTTTAAGGTAGGAAATAAATCTACCTCTTGGCACAACACTATTCCCCTCCCATTCGATAAATGATTCATTAGGAAACTCAAGCCTCATAATCCTGGTTCGACAGTCGAGTTTATCAAAGCACGAATAGAGCCAATCCATCCCCATAATTACATCAAAATCTACCATTTTTAACTCAATAAAATCGGCCGTGGTATCCCGACCACGCACCGTGACAACACAGTTCCTATAAACTCGCACGGTCGTAATAGAATCACCAACCGGAGTCGATATAGAGAATCACTCGTGAAGCTGTTCGGGTTCTATCCCAAAACTTGAAGCAATAAATGGAGTAACATATGAAAAAGAAGACTCGGGATCAATAAGAGCATAAACATCATGAGACTGAACAGTCAGAATACATGTGACAACATATGGAGAAGCCTCGGCGCTCTGGCGACCACTCAAAGCATAAAACCGGCTGGGTCCCCTTGACCCCGCGCTCTACCCCTAGATACTCCGCGCCATGCTGGTGCTGGAGGGCGTGCTGAGGACATAGCGGCTTATGAACTGGAGGGCTGAGCAGCACCCCTACTTGTGCCCTGACTAGGCGCACGATAATCTCGCTGAACATGGCCCCTCACTCCCCATCTATAGCATATCGGATATCCAAGTAGCAAGGCTCAGTATGAAATCTCCCACACTTAGGGCATGGGACCCTCCGCTTCTGCTGGGACCTCCCACTTGAACGACCCGACTGATGGAACCTCCTATCATCTGAACCGGGTCCAAAAGGACCTCCCTACTGAACTGTGCCCAATGGCGGTGCACTGGCTGAGGACTGAGCATATGACTGAGATGGCCCTGATGATCCTCTTCCAATTGCTGATCTCACACCTCCAACTGGGCTCCCAAGGTTGCCCGCTGACGGAGCCCTACTACTGTTTTCTCTCTCCATCCTTATTTTCAATTTCTGAGCCTCTGTAGCATGGAAAAATCCTACTATTTTCCCATAATTCATATCCGAATGCAAGGCAACTATAGCAAATTCATTAACAACCAAGAGACCAAGGCCCTGAACAAACCGTCGAACTCTAGCCTCCATAGTCGGCATCATGTGAACAACATATTTGGACAAGCGCATAAACTCCATATGATACTCCCACACACTCATGTTACCCTGCTTAAGGACCTCGAACTCCGCAGCACGGGCTACCATAGTCTCGGCAGGCAAGAAATGATCCATTAAGGCATCAACAAACTCATCCTACTTTGCCGAAGGGCTCCCCTCTCCACGGGAACTCTCCCATATTTCAAACCTTGAATATGTCGCTCCCTTCAGATGATAGGAAGCCAACTCAACCCCCTCTTCCTCATAGCCCTCATAACTCGGAGGGTCTTGTACATCTCATCAATAAACTCCTAAGGATCAGCCTCTAGGTCAGTGCCTGTGAACTCTGGAGGGTCTAACCATAGAAACTGGTTGACCCTGGATCCCGAAGAATCCCCTTGCTTGATAGAGGATGCAAGGGAAGCATGTGATATTTGGGCCTAAGAGGCCACTATCTGGGTCAACATCTGAATAGCACCCCTGAGGTCCCCATCAGAAATACCTGGACCGGAAGCTGGGACTGAAATCAGGAACATCAGCGGGAGGGACTGTAGCACCCTCCGCTGGAGCGGGAATAGGAATATCCTGGCCTAGGATGGAAGATTTAGGTAGATTAAGGGTCGGGGAATCATTCTCACCCGCACCATCAGATGAAGAATTCACAGCCACTCCTGGGGTGGAATTGGCCTCTAGGCCGAGCCGGGCTCTCTTCTTGGGTGCCATCCATTGGAAATTGGAACAATGCACGAGTTAGATATAGACAACCTCACCTTCCACCACATCGCACGATATAGAGCAGCAATAAAAGGGTACTTTCCTAAATGTCCATGCAGCCCCCTAATTATAGATGTGGCCGACAACACACCGATAAGTAGGGCTCTACTAGACACGGCTCTGAGACATCCTAGGACACTTTTAAAACCTTAGGCTCTGATACCAAGTTTGTCACGCCCCAAAACCGAGGGACGAGACCGGCACCTAACCGGGAGAACCCGGTCAAGCGGACCTGGATTGCCTTTCCTACCCAACGCGTTTCCCCCGTATATACGATGCGCCATATTCTATATGAAATAACAACTTAGGATTTAAGCGTTGATTTACAAACTTAAGTTCGTTTCTCTTTTAGAATTTCAACAAATTGATTTCCAAAACATACACAATACATACATAACTTTCCAATACGGACCATGATTCCGAATACGTACGGTTACTACCCAAAATACATATATACACCCACATCTTGTCTACAGAGCCTTTACAAATACTAGGAGTTTAAACAATACTTGCCGGCAACAAGGCCCCGACTATACCTTACAATACATAATAGACTCAAAAGAGATGGCATGAACTACACACGGCCCTAGAAGGAAGTGGGGCTCACCAATACTTGCTGAAAGAGGAGGAGGCACCACTAACGGCGAGCTGAGCTATCTACTATGGACCCACCTACATCCATATAAAATATGTAGCACCCTCGGCAAAAGGGACGTTAGTACTGTGGAATAGTACTAGTAAGTATGAGCAAACTTTACTCAAAGTAAAATCAAGAGATGCACAAATAGTAAGAAGTTAAAGGAACCAACACATAGTGCACAATGATACATAAAACAAGTACACTTAAGATCCCCACAGATTCTCGTTCCATCACAATCACATTTCCTTTTACCCTCCACCTTTGTTACCTCTCCACCCCTATTACTACATGTTGTGGCGTGCAACCTGATCCCACCTTACATTTCTGTTGCAACGTGCAACCCGATCCCACCATACAATTTACACTCAACCCTTGTTACCTCTCCACCCTTATTACTACATGTTGTGGCGTGCAACCCGATCCCACCGGAACATCACATTTCATGGCAAACAATAACAACCCACAATTCAATCACATGGTTTCATATCATCAAGAGTGCAATTTCATAACACCCAACCAATCATGTGTTCACAATAGTCTTTATCATCCATTAATTCAACCACAAATATACTCATAAACAAGAATGTAAATCCATTATATCACCAATCCATATGAAGTCAGCCACAATAAACCTTGTCAACAATGAGTCATATACGATATCTCCATGGCCATTCAGTTCAATTAGATCAATTCACAATTCCCCTTCATAACTTATTACATAGCCCTTATCACTTAGATACATTTACACATTTGAGTTTGTTATCACTCTTTCATACCAACATACTCAAGCATTTAACGAACCTTGCACATATTAGATTAATCACATAGAAGTCACCTTTCACAATTTCAATTATCACGATAGTCGACTAAGACAAATAAAAGAACGCAACCTCACACCTCAACAAAATCGGGCAATCAATTCACATATACTCAGCATGAAACTCATACTGAATGTTTGGACACCAACAAGGTGATTCTACGAAGATTAAAGTTATCCACACATACCTTGAGTCGTCCCCTTTTTAATTCCTATCACAATTCACCAGACCGTCTAGCACCATCAATATACTCCACAATGTGACATATTTCACTTAGAATTGGGAATATTGTACCTAATTGAGCATTTTATCAAACACTATGTGACCCCTTAGACTAGTAACCCCCTTTTGAGAATAATTACCAAAACTTGTTTTTCCTTTTACTAGATTACGGGGTTTAACTCACATGCATGTAAGATTTCACTTTTTATTTTCAATAACCAACCTATGTGTGTTCATTATTACAAAAAATCTGAGAAATTAGGGAAATAGGGTGATGACTTACCTCTTTGAGTGAAGAAGATGACAATAATTAGATAATTTCCGGGCTTGAGGGATTTTGGAAAATCAAATTGGATGATGTTGAAACCTTCTCTCTCAAGAAATCTCTTCTTCTATCTCTATTTTTGGTAAGAAAATCATTAAAAATGAAAGGAATGAGTGTTTTATAAAACAGGGGGTCGGGTTTTAAGTTTAGAAAACAGGAGTCACGACACAGAGATGCGGTCAGGATTGCGATCGCATTCTTTCTATGTTGTCCGCATTCCTGTCACATAGTTGGCCTTCAGATGGGCCAACATGGGAACCACACTGCCCAGGTATGCGACCACTTATGCGGTCTGCATACCTGTTATGCGATCGCATAGTGCATCGCAAAACCTTCCACGCAAAAACCATGGGGAAATGATGCGAAAAATATGCGGCCCGCATTAGTGAAACGCGATCGTATTCTAGGCCGCATAGATGTCCTAAAAATTGACAGGAAACTGTCCAGGTATGCGATCACTATGCGGTCTGCATACCTGTTATGTGATCGCATAGTGCGTCGCATAACGCACAATTTTTTAAAAATTTAATCTTTCAAGTTCTGGGATACTTTTTAGTCAAAATAGGACTATTATAAGAATTTCTACAGTTATAACAGCACATGGACCTATTCGGGCATTATTTTAGACATAGAAATTTTACGGGTCTTTGTAAATTGCCTCTGCCATCAAGTTGTTTTTGTCATGTATTTTTTATTCCTTCTTAGAAATTAAATTTCCAGCCATATCTCTAACACAAAATCCAATAGAACTAGATCCTAAATTTCCCTTGAAAGTAACATCTATGTTACATTTATAGTAACCCTCACAAGAATATTCTTAATAAATACTTTTTCACTTAATCACTGGTTTATACTCTTCAAATAATTGAACAATATTCAGCCACGAGGAAGGAATATTATGAAGTCATGGATACCTTAACTGTTCCCAGTAATATAGATTATTATTGATATCATGAATTTCTCTTAAAAACGACACTCTACCCCGTGTTTCAAAGTGTTTCTGTACTTCCAAATTTCACATATAATCATAGTTGGAACATATTTGTAAAGAGGCTTCGGGCTTCCCACCATAATCTTATTACCTTATGCAATTGAACCATAATACCATGTATTCTTGCATCTCTATCAAGATGTTTCCACACCTTGTGCGCTCGTTAACTAGTAAAAACACATGAGAAATTGTTTTTCGTTGAGGATGAGCGCTACACCAATATTTGGATACGATGTGAAACCCCATGCTCATAGCAATATCATCAATAGCAACTTAAACTTCCAAAGTACCAACAAAGTTGGAAAATGAAGGTTTGGAGAATCAATAAATTTGACTCATAGTTGATTTTGTGGTTATCAAGTTCCATTTGGGATTACAAGCCTTGGGATAGGCTCGTGCGGTGATTAATGACTTGTACACAAAATTTGGGGTCATTTTGAGTTGGTTAGATGTAGTTCGACATGAGTTTGGAAGTTTGAAGTTTGATAAGTTCATTATGTTTGAGTTGAGGTGTGATTTGTAATTCTGATATTAATTTGTGTGATTTAAGACCTCGAGTTGGTCTGTATTATGTTCTAGGACTTGTTCTTATGATTGGACAGGTTTCCGAGGGGCTCAGGGGTGTTTTTGATGTATTTCAGACCATTTTCATATTGGTTAGGAGGTCTAGTTCTTGTGTGTCACACCTGCGGAACTTTCACTGCAGGTGCAAGGTCGTAGGAGCATGGGGGAAGTCGGCAGAAGCGACATGTTAGTGTTTAAATTTGGTTCCACATTTACAAGGTTTTTCTGCAGATATGGTATCACAAAAATGATAGTTAGGCTAACAAAAGTGATAATGGTTGCGTTGAGGTTAAAATGAGGGTTTGATCTAATTTCATTATTTGGAGTTTTGGAGCGCAGCTAGATGCATGTTTTTGGGAGAATTTCATCACCTCTTTGAGGGTAAGTAATTTTTACTTGATTTTGATATTGTATCTTGTTTCCCATGGATTATCACACATAAATTATGTGATTTGAAAGGGAAATTAGGGGGGTTTTCCAATTAAGAGAGAAAAAATTAAGGATTTAATGGTCGAATTGGACTTGGGTTTTTACTCTAATAATATATTTGGGCTCGTGGGATTATGAGTAGTGGGGATCTACCCCTTGACTCGGATTTTGACCATACGGGCCCGTGTTAAATTTTGTTGACTTTTTGGGAATTGAATAAATATCGAAACTTTATTATTTGGAATTGATTCCTATGGCTTTGTCTTGAGTTGTTTTTGGCTAGACTTGACTTATTCGGAGGCCTATTTAAGAGACAAGGGATTTTGGAGTATTGAATCTTGCTCTTTGAGGTAAGTATCTTGACTAGGCTTGGTTTGAAGGTAATTTCCTCATTGGCTGTGATATTTGTTGTATGTTGGGGGTGACTTACATGCGAGGTGACGATTGTACCTGTGTACATAGTGGTTATTCGTGATCTAGGTAGACTTTAGGCTATTATGTTCCTTGTTTTGCTATCATGCCTCCTTGTTTCTGTATTTTCACAACTTTTATGAGTAATTGAGCTACCATTCATGCTAGAATATCATATCTAAGCTATGTGCTTATCTGTTTGAGACATGATAGAGCTATTTTTCAATGTTAATCTATTTACCTTGATTGTAGTCGTATTTTTTAGTCATGACATTATATCTACATGTTATATCACCATCTTTGTACCCTTTGTCTTGCATGTTTTAGTGGCCTTAGTTGTGTGACACAAGTTTGAGCAGACAAGTGGTACGTTGGTATAATTTGTGCGATATATTGATTTTGATACTGTGATATGTTGGCATATTAAGATTTGAGCGAATTAATGACTGAACATGGGCCATAGAGCCATGTTGATATTGTTGGTGAGGTGATGCATACGCCAGGCCCCATATTGGGATGTATGGTATTGATAGTGATATGACACGTGCACCAGGCCTATTTGGGTTGAGTAATGATGATTGTTGACTTTTGGTCCAATCGCTTCTCTGGAGTCAGGTGATAACGCATGTGAATTTTGTCCTTATGAGTGCATGAATTTGATATGTGCTTGGGGAGGGACTTATGCCAGGCACCCACACAGTGATGAGTGTGTCTGTGTGTGTGTGTGATGATTGTGGGTACTTGTCCCATGAACCATACATGAGGTGATATTCAGTATACTTAATGATCAAACTGTGATGTCATGTATTTTCGCATATATACTTGTCATGCAGGTATAGGGTTGTATTTATTTCCTCGTGTTAGTTGGTACTTAATGTATCTATTTGATGTTTCGGACTTGGAATTGGAGTTATCTTGTTAAATCCTTGTCTAGGTGATTGTTGTGGAAAGATTTATGGCTCAACTGTTATACTTCAAAATCATGCTTATTTCTCATTTACGGTGAAAATGTTGAACTTGATATTACTTGAACCACTTTTCCTTTTGTCCTTATTATATTGTTATTGTTGTTATTGGATATTGAAAATGAATGTTGGACCTCTCCAAGGTCGTCACTACTTTCAGCCCGAGGTTAGGCTTGTTACTTATTGAGACTGACCAAAAAGTTTTACTCATACTACACTATATAATTTATGTTCAGATCCATGTGTTGTTGAGAGAGGTGACTGATAGAGAGCAACATTTGTACCTATTGGAGATTTCGAGGTAGCTGTTATTTCGTTCATAGGCCTTGATGTCCCTTTTCGTAGTTCCTACTATTTCCGTTTAATCTTTTAGTCAATATTGTATTTGGTTCAGAATCTGTACTTAAATTGTGTAGAGCTCTTGTACTCGATGACACTAGCATGTGGGATGGTTTTCACTTGTATTGTTTCTATTGACTTTGGTTATTTCTGTTATCCCGTTGTTGTGACTATTTCGTAGTATTGTTGAAATTCATTTCTAATTATTGGTTGTTGGCTTTCCTAGCATGCAGTTTTAGGTGCCATCATGCCTCCAGTGTGATTTTGGGTCGTGAGAAGTTACTTTCAGAGCACTATATTACTTAGGTCTCACGATTCATGAGCAAGTCTAGTAGAGTATTGCGAATGTGTACATAAATGTTTGTACTTATCTTCGAGAGGCTACAGGGATGTTAGGAAATCTTCTCTTTATTTCATTCTTTTTATGTAGATTTATTTATCCTTAAGTCTGAATCTTTCCTGCTCGGTACCCTAATCTAGGGTCATGAGATGCTGTGGTCGGGGCAAAGGTAGGTGTGGAGCACGTACTACATTTAGTGCCCCTGATCATGCAGCAACTGTGGAGCCACATTAGCTCCTATTTAGGAGCAGCTTTATGATTATGTTTAGCTAGAGCTACCAACTTACGTTACCCAGGTTTACTTCTTTCACCAACTATTTATGCTTCGATTCATATGGCCGGTTTGTTCGAGACTTTGGCTCAGGTCGGGGCATTTCCTACTATACCAGCTACTTCCCAGGTAGAGGGTGGAGTGCAAACTCCAGCTATTTGTACCTAGAGTAGATGGACTATGGTTATCATACCCCAGAGTATTAACAGTCGAGAGAGTTCATCCTACTATAGCAGCTCAACCTAATGATAGGCCTATGATGTCAGCTGATAAGCTGAAGAAAATGGATAAGTTCATAAAGTTGCATACTCCTTACTTCAATGGTACCCCTTCAGAGGATACCCAGGAGTTCGTGGATTATTGTCATGAGATTCTGTGTAATTTGGGACTAGTTGAGTCCAACGGAGTTGACTTCACCACATTCTAGATGCAGGTTCCAGCCAAGAGGTTGTGGCAAGTTTATGAGTTTGGAAAACTAGCAGGATTACCTCATCTTACCTAGGCTTAGTGCTCCAGGTTTGTTTTTGAGCATTTTCTGCCTCTCACCACGAGAGAGAAGTTATAGTTTGAGTACCTTCAATAGGGTCCGATTTTAGTTACCGAGTATGCGATGATCTTTACCGAGCTATCCCGTTATGCTACTTTTATGATTCCCTCTGAGTAGGAGAAAGTGAGGAGATTCATCGATATAAACTTCACCATGGTATTCTCATTGCTGTGTATAGAGAGGTAGAGACCTAGACTTTATTTCACTATGATGTGGAGATAGCGCATCGTATAGAACATATTTGCATCGACACAAGGGAGATGATGTAGGGCAAGGAAAAGAGGTCCTGGCATTCAAGTAGCTTTAGTGGTGACTAATCCACGGGTCGAGGTCTATTTGAGAGAGCCATTATAGCAGGCGGTTTTATCATTCACCACTGCCTAATAAAGGAACTTTTATGCAGTCTTTATTTAGTGCGCTTCTAGCACAGAGTTCTCATTGGGCTCCATCTATTCAGTTTCCATTAGTACTAGGTTATTTTTATGGGTATTCTGGTTCACAGGGTCTAACTAAGGCCCCACAGTCATTTCCGGTCAGAGGTTGCTATGCGTGTGGATATCTAGAGCATGTCAGGAAATATTTCCCCCATCTTCATAGAGGTTCAAGATAGCAGGAAGGAAAAACTATGATTCCTATGCCGGTTGCTACACCACCCGCTCATCTAGGTCAAGGTAGAGGTCATCCAGGATGCGGTTGTCCTAGAGGGGGAGCTTAGTCTAGTGGAGGTCGGGCTATGTTTTCCCAGGGAGGACCGAGGTTGTTTCTTATGATGCTGTTATTACAAGTATTTTTTCTCTGTGCCACATAGATGATTTGGTATTATTTGATCCTGAATCAACTCATTCATATGTGTCATCATACTTTGCGTCTTGTCTGTATATGCTATGTGATTCACTTGCTACCCCTATTCATGTATCTACAGCAGTTGGGGATTCTATTTTTGTGGATCAAGTTTATCGTTCATGTGTTGTCAGTATATATGGTTTTGAGATGAGGGTGGACCATTTATTAGTTGATATTATGGATTTTGATGTTATATTAGGTTTGGATTGGCTGTCTTCGTATCATGCTATTCTTGATTGTCATGCTAAGACCGTGATGTTGGCTATGCCGAAGTTGCCGAGGCTAGAGTGGAAAGATTCTCTTGGTTGCACCCCTAATAGAGTGATCTCATTTCTACATGCTCAGCGGATGGTTGAGAATATAGTGTTCTAGCCTTATTTGGATTCTTGTGTCATTGTATTCATTGATGATATATTGGTGTATTCTCGTAGTTGGGAGGAGCACGAGCATCATTTGAGGATGATGCTTCATACTTTGAGGGAGAAGAAGTTGTATGCTAAATTCTTCAAATGCGAGATTTTGTTGGACTCAGTGGAATTCTTGGGTCATGTGGTATCTAATGATGGGATCAAGGTGGATCCGAAGAAAATTGAGGCAGTTTAGAGTTGGTTCAGACCTTCTACTACTATAGAGATTAGGATCTTTTTGGGTATGGATGGTTACTACCATCACTTCGTAGAGGGACTTTCATCTATTGCAACCCCATTCACTAAGTTTATTAAGAAGGGCGATCCATTCAGGTGGTCAGATGACTATAAGGAGAGATTTCATAAGCTCAAGACAGCATTGACCATGGCTCCAATTTTGCTGTTGCCTTCAGGATCAGGGTCGTACACAATTATTTTGATGCTTCATAGGATGACATTAGGTGTGTGTTGATGTAGGATGGTAGGGTGATTGCCTACGCATCACGCCAGTTGAAGACCCATGAAAAGAACTATCCAGTGCATGTTGGACTTGGCAGTTATTATACATGCACTCAAGATTTGGAGGCATTACCTATATGGCATATCTTGTGAGGTGTACACGGATCATCGGAGTCTTTAACATCTATTCAAGAAAAATGATTTGAACTTGAGGTAGCAGAGGTAGTTATAGTTATTGAAGGACTATGATATCACTATTCTTTACCATCTGGGGAAGACTAATATGGTGGCTGACACCTTAAGTAGAAAGGGAGAGAGTATGGGGAGCTTAGCATTTATTCCAGCTAGGGAGATACCTTTGGTTATGGATGTCCATGCCTTGGCCGATAGATTTGTGAGATTGGATATTTAGGAGCATAGTAGAGTCCTTGCTTGTGTTTTATCATACTCAACCTTTTTTGATTAAGGCTTGTTAGTATGGCGATCCCCGTTTTCTTGTACTTAAGGATACAGTGCAACCAGGTGGTTCTAAGGAGGTGATTATTGGTGATGATGGTGTACTGAGCGTTCAGGGTTAGATCTGTGTTCCTCATGTGGATGGTTTGAGGGAGATGGTTCTTTAGGAGGCTCATAGTTTGCGATATTCCTTTCATCTAGGTGATGTGAAGATGTATCGTAATTGAAGTATTATTATTGTTGGAAGAGGATGAAGAAGGGCATTTTTGTATTTGATGCGGTGTATTTGAATTTCCAGTAGGTCAAGTATGAACATCAGAGACCAGGTAATTTGCTTTAGAAGATTGAGATATCAGAGTGGAAGTGGGAGAGCATCACCATGGACTTTGTGGTAGGGTTGCCACGACCATTGAGGAGGTTTGATGCTATATATCATTGTAGACAGAATGACCAAGTCTCTGCATTTCATCCTAGTCATGACTTCCTAAACTTTGGAGCAATTGGCTAAGATCTACATCAGGGGGATTGTCCGCTTGCATGGTGTGCCTGTATCTATTATTCCAGATCGAGGCACTCAGTTTACTTCGCATTTTTGGATAGCGGTTCCATCACGACACAAAATCCCACCAAAGTCCGTGATGACACCTAATCTGCTCGCCAGCAAGCCAACACTCAATCAACATCACAAGATCAAGTTAGCAGGACATTAACTATTTTGTGATACAAATAACAATGCGAAAATGAACGGCAATTTAGTAATACAAGTGCAAATCTTATGAATTAAGACTCTATTTCCGAGCTTGTTAGCCTTAAAAGCCTTATTTTCATTCACCTTGAGTTGCGTGTGCAGTCTGAGCGTGAATTCGGAAAGCCTTTATGTGGAAATATATGAAACAATAATTTTTGGGATTTAAAAATAATTTTTAGTTGACTTTGGTCAACATTTTGAGCAAACGGACCCGGACCCGTGTTCTGATAGGCGTATGTCCTGAATCGAATTTCGAGGTCCATAACCCGAGAAATGATTTTTAACTAAAATTGAATTTCATAAAATTTATGGTTTTAAAGTATGTGATTTATGCTTGATTTTGATGGTATCGGGCCCGTATTTTTGGTTGTGGAGCCCAGTACAGGTCTATTATAACATGTATGTCATGTATGTGAAATTTGGTGGAAATCAGAGTTTATTTGACGTGATTCAGACGTCCGGTTGAGAAGATAGTAATTTTGAAGTGTTCTTGAGAAATTCATGAGTTTTGATGCTAAATTCGTAGTTTTAGGTGTTATTTTAGCGATTTGATCGCATGAGCAAGTTCGTATGATGTTTTTAAACTTGTGTGCATGTTTGGTTTGGAGCCCCGAGGGCTCGTGTGCCATTCGAGTGATGTGTGGTTTGAGTTAAAACTCAACCAACGCTGCTGGTGCACGAGATCTGGTGTGCCTGCACCTGCGACTCGCAGGTGCAAGTAATAACCCGTACATGTGACCCAGGACCTTTACTTTGATCTCCGCAGATGCAGACTCCTCATTGTAGGAGCAGCACTGCAGAAGCGGAAGCTCGTCCGCAGATGCGGCCCAAGTACCGCAGGTGCAAAGGTTGGGCAATGAGTTTATTTAATTTGAACTCCAACCCTTTTCATCTTATTTTAAAAGGAGTAGACGACCTAGGGCGATTTTTCTAAGGAAATTTCTTCCCCAAAAACGTAGGTAAGTTTTCTTTAACTTGTATCTTTCAATCTTTTACTTCTATTTACATAACTAAACCTAAAATCTAGGAATTTTATGATAGAAATTAGGGGTGTTGGGTAGAATTAGGGACTTTTGGAAAATTAGGAGTTTGACCTTAATTTGGGATCGGATTTCGAAACCAATTGCATATCCGGGATCGGGGGTGAATAGGTAAACATATTTTGGTTCGAACTTCGAGTTTTGACCAAGCAAACCCAGGACCGGGTTTTGGTTTTTTTATCAAATTTCGGGAAAATCAGTAATTATTGATTAAAGACAACTCCTTTAGCAATGATTGATCTTATTAAGTTGATATTGACTAGATATGAGTGGTTCGAAGGTGGAAAATAGAGGAAAGGCAATAATGAGCATTGAGTTGGCCGTCTGATTGAGGTAAGTGTTTGGTCTAACTTTGACTTGAGGGATTAGGGATCCCCGACTTGGTTTCTATGTGAAATTTCAAGTGCATGTCGTATAGGTGTAGTGACGAGTACCTATGCGCCGCCAAAATTAATTGTTTAGCCTGTTCCCTTCCCCGCTTCCAATTTATTATCTTCTCGTCTTATCTGTTTCATGCTTATTGGTGCTTTTATGTCTAATTTCTTGTAACGACCCGACTGGTCGTTTTGAGCTCTAGTGTGTCGTTCAGCGGTTCAAAAATTATCTTTATTTCATGTATTATGACCCGTGGGCATGGTCGGAATTGAGTTGCAGGAATTTTAGAATTGATTTGGAAAGGAAATTCTCATTTCAGAAACCTTAAGTTGGAGAAATCAACTAAGATTGAAATTTTGAGTAAACGATCTCCGAATCAGGATTTGGATGTTCTAGCAGGTTTGTATGATGATTTTAGACTTGGGTGTATGTCCGGATCGGGTTTTGGATAACCCGGGAGCATCTCGGCGTATATTATGGAAGTTATCATTTTAGAAAGATTTCATGAATTTGGGCTTAAAGTGCATATCAGTAAGGTTGATGTCCGTTTCAGATTCTGAGTCCGAGAATAGCTCTATATGGTGATTCTAGAGTCGGGAGCGCGATCGGAAGTGAACACGGATGTCCGGAGGTCATTTTGAAGTCATTTGGCTAAAGATAGAAATTTTAAGGTTTTTGAGGAATCCGGCCGAAAGTGGAAGTTTTGATATCGAGGTCGTAATGCAATTGTGGAAGCTGGAGCAGGTCCCTAATGTTGAATATGACTTGTGCGCAAAATTTGAGGTCAATCGGACGTTATTTGATAGGTTTCGGCATCAGATGAAGAAGTTTGAAATTCTAAGTTCTTAAAGAATCGGATTAGAGTGCGATTTGTGATTTCGGCGTTGTTTGATGTGATTTGAGGGCTCGAGAAAGTCCGTGTCATATTTCGAGACAGGTTAGTATGATTGGACAGGGTCCGGGGGCCTCGGGTGGATTCCAGGTGGTTGTCGGATCAAGAATTGAAGTTTGAAGAAGTGAAGATTACTGTCATCTGGTGTGATCCGCACCTGTGATGATTTGGCTGCAGGTGTGGAACCGCAGGTGCGGGAGTTTGGTCACACCTGCGGAATCGCAGGTGCGAAGAGGGATCGCAGGAGCGGAAGTTAATGGGCTGAGTCAGGGCCGCATCTGCGATGGAATTTCCGCAGGTGGGAGTCGCAGGAGCGGCTATTGCGCCACATGTGCGAAAATGGCTGGAGGCAGTGGGGTGTTTTAAGAACGAGTTTTGGCCATTTCCTCATTCCTCTCATTTTGGTGTGACAATTTTTGGAGCTTCAAGGAGGGGGTTTTCAGCAAGCATCACTAGGTAAGTGAATTCTTCCCAATTCTAAGTTAAACATGTGACCTTGCATGGAATTGAACATGGAATTGGTAGGAAATTTGGAAAACTTTGAAGAAACCTAGAATATGGAAGATTGGGATTTTAACCACGAATAGAGCATGGATATTAGAGTAAATTATATAATTGAGTTAGTAAGGCTATGGGTAGAAGGTATCCTCGAGAATTTTGGATTTCCGGGCACGTGGGCCCGAGGGCATTTTGGTCATTTCTCAGAGCAGGGTTGGGAAAGTATATAATCTGAATTTTTTTGAGTATTAGGATGAATTTTCATTGCTTTGTCATTTATGTGGTAGTTTCAGAGCGTGGTGTGTGCGTTGGGGTCACCAGATGGGATTCGAAGCCGGTGTTGGAATTTTGGAGCGAGGTAAGTCTCCTTTCTAACTTCGTGAGGGGGAATCGTCCCCCTAGGTGAATTAATTCGGTATATGTTATTATCTTTGGGGGCTACGTACGCACGAGGTGACGGGAGTCGAGCGTAGCTACTAATATGCTTATGTCCGGGTAGTCTAGGAGCCACTAGCATGCTTTATGTGTGTACCTGTAACCCTGCCTGTATCATTGAACTATTAATATGACCAAAAATGTAAGTAAATGTTTAAAATAGAGATGGAGTTCATACTTCTATCCTTTTAAAGAGAATTTGTTTCCGCTGTAAATATATGTGTACCCGGATTAGGTTGTACCGAGAATACCATTAAACAAATGAATTCAAAACCTATGTTTCATGCTTCTTTTAACACGGATTTTACTATTTTTCCATGAGAAAACTGTTGTTCTTAATAAAAAGTGGATTTAAATGTGTGGAAATTTGTCAGCACTCGAGTCGCAGGCATGATTCGCGATCGAGGGGAGCTTTATGTTAATTATATATATGCGTTAACACACGAGTCGCAGTCATGATTCGCGATCGTGGGGAGCTTTATATTTAGTATATCTAGTCAGCACACGAGTCACAGGTATGATTCGCGACCATGGGGAGCTTTATATCGAGTCAGCACACGAGTTGCAGGTATGATGTGTGATCGTGGGTTAGCTTATTATATCGAGTCAGCACGTGAGTCGCATGTATGATTCGCGATCGTGGGTTAGCTTATGACCTCAGTCCCTATGACCACCCTTATGACTCAGGCCGGTCGTCTTGTCCTGGTATGTGTATGATCACTTGAGTTCCGAGTCACTTATAACTGGAGTGTCAGGTATTGGTTAAGAGACGATTTTAGTACCTTGTTGTTCCTTTTTCAGTTATTATTTGGATTTCATTATTTGCTATGCACTTGTTGCTCACTGTCTTTCATGCCTATTGTATTTCATCATATTCTGTCACATGTTGTATTGTTGGACCTTAGTAAGAGTCTAATTTTCCCCCTCGTCACTACCTCTCTGAGGTTAGGCGGGCGACTTACTGAGTGCACGTTGTTTTTGTACTCATGCTGCACTTGCTGTGCATTTTATTGCACAGGTACCTTCCTGGCAATGTAGAGGATTCAGAGAATTAAGTGAGCTGCATTTTCCGGAGGTGATCTGCAGCTGACAGAGTCACCTTCATACTGTATCTATTTCATTTTAAATTTCCTTGTCCAGTTGTATTTCGGACATGCTTTGAAATATTTGTAAATTCATAGAAGTTTCTCATGTACTTGTGACACCGGGTTCTGGGGACGTGTTGGGATTTATTTCATTAAACCGAATTGATGTGCTGTCGTATTGAAGTTTACTAAAAATTTATTTATTTGATTATGAGATGCAAGAAAAAGCAACAATCTCGAAAATGTTAAAAACTGGAAAGTTATTTCAACTAATTAGTATTTTGGCTTGCCTTACCTTGTGTCCGGCGCCATCACGACCTTAAGGATTTTGGGTCGTGACATTGCTTCTTGCTAGACGCTGTTTCTTTATTGAAAGTATTAGTTATTTCGTAGATTCATTGTGTTACATTATTGGTTCAAGCTGGTTGGTTGGTGTTTCATAGTATATTTTGGTTGGTCTCACTGTGTAGTATTAATTGGTAAAGTTTCATAATTGTATTGATTTATGTCATTTGGTTGAGGCTTAAATATTATGGAGGATCGTGGGCTAAATCATGAAATACATGTTCTTATTGTGTGACCTGTACTTATATGGTGGGATCGGGTTGCACGCCACAACATGATTAATAAGGGCGACTTACTGAAGAGGACTAAGGGTGAAATGTGATTGTCTGGTGGGATCAGGTTGCATGCCGCAACAAGGAGTATTAAGGGTGGACATGTGGGATCTGGTTGCACACCGCAACAGGAGGAATAAGGTAGATATATTGAGGAGTAATAAGGGTGGATATGTGGGATCGGGTTGCACACCGCAACAGGAGGAATAAGGGAGATATATTGAGGAGTAATAAGGGTGGATATGTGGGATCGGGTTGCACACCGCAATAGGAGTAATAAGGGTGAATGTCCACAGTGTTACTAATATATGATGGGATCGGGATACGCGCCACATCATTTTGATGTTTATGTATTCTACCTCTGTTGTGATTTTATTATGTGGCACTGAGACTCTTCTAAGGATTTGATTATACTGGGGTACTGGCAAGATAGCTAGGTTCCATATTTATTTACTACAAGTTATTGTTACATTTCGTTTCATACTTCCTTTTTGCTTTATTATAAATTGTGTGCAGGTTATAAAAGCCCTACCGTAGCCTCCTCACTACCTCGTCGAGGTAAGGCTCGGCACTTACCAGTACATGGGGTCGGTTGTACTGATACTGCACTCTGCACTTTCTGTGCAGATTTTGGAGCTGATTGTGGTTGATCGAGACGTCGGTTGCAGACATTCATTCAGGAGACCTAAGGTAGTCCTGCAGGCGTCCGCAGGCCCTGGCGTCCTCTTCTATGTTATATATTTCTGTTTTATTTTCTTTCGAGACAAATGTACTTTTCTTTTAGACCAATATTTGTAGCTATTCATAGAACGTTCGTGGATTGTGATACCATTTCTAGGTGGTAGTAATAGTTTCAAGGTTAAGCAATATTTATTTAAATTCCGCATTTGTTATTACCTGATTTAGACTGTTTTCTAATATTCAAATTTTTTTTAAACAAAACGGTTAGCTAAATTCTAATCTTGGTTTGCCTAGCGAGTATGCTGTTAGGCGCCATCATGATCCCGGTGGTTGAAAATTTGGGTCGTGACAAAGATTTTGTCTAACAATGTAAAATCCGGTGTCACTACATCATGGCATCTAATAAGAGTATGTAGAATCAAATGAATAAATACATATAGTCGGAAAAGAATATACAAATAGAAAATTAGATAAGTAGCGAAGGGGACTCCATGTGCTGCGAATCAGATCACGTACAACAGTTCACCACGAAGTTTCCAATATATAGTTCCTACTCAACCCAATGATACCGTTAATATTAGTCTCAAGCATAAAATATGCAGAAATATAGTATGGGTACAAAAACACTATACTCAGTAAGTATCAAGTCTACCCTCAAAGAAGTAGTGGCGAGGGGTTAACATAGACACTCACTATCCATCCAATAATCAAGTATGGCATAAAAAGAATACGAAAATATGCATGCTATCACCAAATGAATACGACAACTCAATGAAACATAGGTTATACAGAATCTAGGCATGCTTAATAAATAAAGAGAGCAACTAAGATATCAACACCTCGATCCTCATACCAAAACATGATTCATATCAATAACAATTATATCAAATCATTGCATGAGTCAAAGATATGTACATATGCATGCTCAGGATTAAATATCAATATGTATAAGAGCCAATGTATGAGTTTATGCTACCAATGCATACTCTTGATCTAATATCAACATATATAAGAGAAAATGCATGAGTCAAAGCTTCCAATGCATACCCCTGATCCAATATCACCAACTCACATCACAAATCCATGTGCATGACACATGCCATATGTCCAACAAGAACCAAAAGAATCATGTGTGTCTAAGATTACATTGTCCAAAGTAACATGAGTAATCACTTGACTCCGGAGGGACGAATCCATGTCCAAGTATCGATTCATATTTAATGATCATCACTCATTGCAGCGCGCAACCCATTTCAATCATAATATCATAAATCATTCGTTGCATCACGTAACCCGTTCCAATCATAATACCATCATAATCGTTAACCAATATCCGCTCAAATTGTCCTTAATGCTGGATTCCTATATATTTTCATAACGTCCGACTCTCAAACTCATGCATACGTATATGAAATGGTGTAATACAGGGCATCAGACATGATAATAAGAAGGTGGATAAAAAGCTCATATAACTAAAGATGGCTATGGAAAATCATGTAACTCGATTTATCAACACGTCTCAATAAATAATTTTTCATGTTTTAGTTTAATCAAATTATTTATCATGAGTCAGTTAGGCCATAGAATTCATCAAATGATGGAGAAATTAAGATAAATATATGACTATGGGATATATAATAAAGCTCAACACGACAAAATAATCTTTCATATCAAATCAACAAGTCATATCCCTAGACATGCTCCTAAATCATGAATATAAATTATCACGTAGTCATAGAATTAATTAAATATGGATAACAATTTCACAAAATTCAACAAAGTACAATTCAAGTCAACAATACTGGATATGGTCAAGACCTAGTTACGTATATACGCTCATCATCTTGCATATATGTGGCTCCTAAGTCATGAATCAAGTGATAAATAGGTCACCTAGGGGGATAATTTCCTCTTACAATGATAGACAAGAGACTTACCTTCGTCTGGTAAGCTAAACTAAAGCAACAAATTCCTACCGCCCAAATTCGTGACTTGCACCTAGTCAAATACAACTCAATAACGCCAAATAAAATCATGGGAAACAACTCCAAACAATAAAGCTTCAAACTTTAATAAAATTTTCAAAAGTCAACAAAAGTTAACCTGGCCCACACGGTCAAAATTCGAGTCAAGGGGTAGATCCTGTATACCCATTCCACATGTCCAAATATATAATTAGATTCCAAAACTAGTTCTATATTGACCCTCAAACCCCCCAAATATACTCTCTTAAGTTGTAAACAAAACCCTTAATTTTTCTTTAAAATCCATATTTTAGGTGTAGAATTCTATGGGGAATAAATATATAAAGCCATATTTAAGTTAAAATTGCTTACGTCTAATGTAGTAGTGAAATTGTTCAACAAATTATCCTCCTCTTGAAGTCTAGGGCTCAAAATTTGAAAAAATGGCAAAAGTCCCAAAATATAAGATTTAAAGGTATGCTTCAGGTACACCCTTCGTGATCCCGTCCGAAAGCTTCGCGGTCTCAAAGCACAAGATTTCACTACCCAGAAAAACTTCGTCGTGAATGCGAGACCATCATCCTGAACGTGATGACCAAACGACCAGCCAACCACGTATGTGAGCTACAATTTAGAACCCGAAGGCCCAGACCATCCAGCCAGCTACTTATCTTCACGAATGCGCTCCACTCATGCAAAATCGTAGCGTCTTCTCGCAGCAGTATGCGAACGTGAATTTATGATCATAATGCAATGCAAAAACCCAATGACAAAAAATACTCTATGCGAACGTGACCCATTGACCGGGAAGAACATCAGAACCACCAGAACATCAACATTCTCAAAGTGGTTCAAAATGATCCGAAACTACCCCAAAACTCACTTCAGCCCGTCGAGACCACTTCCAAACATGCCAACAAGTCCATGTACATAATTAAATCTTAACCAAAGGCTCAAAACACCATAAATAACATCAAAGCCAAGAATCGAAGACCACATCATTTTCTTAACTTCCAAACATTTAAACTTCACCGAACTCGTCTGAATCACACTTAGACATACTAGATTGCAAAAAACTTTTCACACAAGTTCCAATCAACCTAATAAACATGTCGGAAGTCCAGAAACAACAATCCAAGACGATAACACCAAAGCCAACTCCCGGTCAAACTTATAAAATCTCCAATTCTTCAACTTGCCAACTTTCAATAAATAGGGCCAAAATATTCTAGGAACCTCCAAATCCAAAACGTAACACACGCCCAAGTCCAAAATCATCCTAAAAATAAATTTAAACCTTCAAATATCTATTTTGAGGTCTTTTACTCCGAAGTCAAACTCCTTGGTCAACTCTTCCAACTTAAGGCTGCCGAATGGACAATTATTCTTTTAAATCAACTCCATACCTCTAAAAAATCAAACAAATCATACACACAAGTTTTAATTCATCAAGTGAATCTGCTCAACATCTCAATACGCTGAATAGAATGTTAGAGTTGAAAATGACTGGTCGGGTCGTTACATGTTCAACATAAGTTAGGGTGGAGGTTGAGTTGAGCACTGCATTTCACCCTCAGATGGATGGGAAGTTCGAGGGGACCGTTTAGGTTTTTGAGAATATGTTTAGGGCATGTGTCATAGATTTTAGAGGCCCATAGGATCAGGTTCTACATTAGTGGAGTTTTCATACAACAACAACTACCAGTCTAGTATCTAGATGGCTATATATGAGGCCTTATATAGGAGCCGATGTCTTTATCTGGTTTTCTAGTCCGGGTGAAGTTATTTTATTGGTCATATATTTGGTTCGTGATGCTTTGGAGAAGGTGAAATTTATTCAGGAAAGACTTCGCACAACATAGTCTAGGAAAATAGTTATGCTGATAGGAAGGTTCGTGATGTGACTTTCATGGAGACTTCGCAAATCTTATCATGCACAATATCGTGGATTTTGGCAAGTATACTTGTCATGCATGCATATGGTTGTATTTCCTTCCTCGTGTTAATTGGTCCTTCGTATCTCTATTTGATGTTTAAAACTTTGAATCACAGTTAAATTGATAAATCCATGTATAAGTTATTGTTGTTGTAAGATTTATGCCTTAAATGTTATACTTGAAAGCATGCTTATTTCTCCTCTTATGCTGAAAAGGTTGAACTTTAAATAACTTGGGTTACTTTTGCATTTGCCGTTATAATACTATTATGGTTGTTCTTGGATATTGAAAATCAATATGGAACCTTTCCAATCTCTTCTTGCTTTCATCCCGATGTTAGAGATCGATTGTACTCATACTACACTCCGCACTTATGTGAAAATTCAGGTGTAGCTGAGAGTGGTGCTTTCTAGAGAGAGGAAACTGTATATGTTGGAGATTTTGAGGTGGTTGTTGTTCCATTCGTAGGCCTTGAATTCGTTTTCATGATATTACCGTTTAACCTTTAGACAACACTATATTTGGTCCAGAATCTATATTTAAATCATGTAAAGCTCATGTAATCAATGACACCATATCGTTAGAAATATTTTAGTTGTATTCTCACTATTGATTCGGTTATTTATGTTAATATGTTATTGAGATTATTTTATACTATTATTGAAGTTTATTTCTGCTTATTGGTTGTTGTCTTGCCGAGTAAGTGGTGTTAGGATGTAATTCCCCGTAAAAGTTCGCCAAGAATTTATGCTTTTATGGTGCCGAGGTAGGCTAATGTGTTTGGAAGGTGGTAGAAAATAATCTCGCCACGGTATGGAGTTTTGGGCTGTGAAATACATTGTGGAGCTGGTGAAAAATGTGCAAAATATGGAAGTTATGCGGTCCATTATGCGACCACATAACAATCACGGATTGAACCTGGAGAAGATAGATTTTGAGGGCCATTTTGCAGTCCAATGTGCGGCTGCTTATTCATTTCAGGGACCGCATATTCATTTCATGGACTACATGCCAATCACATAATCACCATGGGAAAATTTCGAAGGAGATTTTGTGGTCCAGTATGCGATCGCAAAATCAATCCACGGACCGCAGAATCGGTCACAAACTTAATCAGGCTAAGCCAAATTTTTGGAGACTATTTTGCTATCAAGTTCGCGGACCGCATAATCTTTTTGTAGCCATTCTGTAATCACGGATTTGGTTCGGAGGTCATTTTTGAGAATTTCTAACCCGACCCTATTTTATAAAAGGCATCATGGGTCATTTTGGAAGCCATAAATAGATATTTTTAGAGTGAGGGGAATAACAAAGAGACATTCAGAGGGAGAAGCTCCAACATTTATTCTCTTCAAACTCTTGCTCAAATCATTGGGTTTCAAGAAGGAAAACTCTCAAGTGTTTTACTAAAGAGGTAAGAACTTATCCCTAGCTCACATGAAATGTCCTGTAATGCATTTATTAGTAGATTTTATTATTTTTGGGTTTATGGGACAATGATCAAAAGACTAAGCCCTATGTTACGAATTTGGGGTGTGTAAGAGGAATGTAAGATGTGGTTCTTGATTTGGGAGTGTGTCGTTAGGTTGAAGTTTGAAATTATTTGTTGGGTGAAGAAACTCCATTATAGAACTTTGTAGTCGAATTTGCACCATTTGTGTTTGATGAAATGCCAATAATGGCTATGTCTATGACCGCTTCCCTAAATATTGTCCAATTTGGTTATATTTCTAAAGAGTGAAGTTGCTAAGTGTAGGGGAAACCCTGTAGTAATATTAAGGAAAGTTCAATCGAGGTATGTTGGCTAAACCCCCTTCCATAGAATCAGATTCCACGAATTCCTCATAACTTCAATTATAGTTTGATCATGTTCCCATTCCAATTGTTCCAAATCGCTTTTATGGTTAATTTGTCCAAATGATTGTGATTTTAGTTCATGTTTTGATTGAAAATCAATATTCTCTCTTTCGGAAGAAAATTCAATGTGTTTAAGACTCTTATTACGCATGTATTTAAAGTCATGATTTCCAAATGGTCTTCATGTTGATAACTTATGATGATCTATGAAAGTGAATGAATGATAATATGAAATATGAAATGTGGCCAGCATGCCAAGAATATATGTAAGGCCCCGTATATATTTTCCTAAAACACGGGATTTTGTGGTACCGAGGTAGGCGTATGTATTAATGATAGTAGAGATTCTTTGCGGAGAGCTAGCATGTGGCGGTACAGACTTTTGGGCTGAAAAATGCGCTAGGGAGTTGAAGGAAAATGATTGGCAGAAAAGGAAATTTATGCAGCCCATTATGCGGCCGCAGAATCACTCTGTGGGCCAAAGAATGGCCGTATAGTGAGGCAGCCATTTGGCCCATTTTTTGATGTCATTTCGTGGTCTTTTATGCGACCGTAAAACAATTTCACGGGTCGCACACTGATTGTTGAACCAGCTTGGAACTTTTACGGAGTAAGGTTTTGTGGTGCGTTATACGACCGCAGAACATGTCTGCTGTCACGACCCCAAATCCTAAACCGGTCGTGATGGCGCCTATCGTGGAACTAGGCTAGCCAATAATCACATGTTCACAATTTCTTTTAATATCCCATTTCCAAAATCCGAGGATTTCATAAATATACAGAAATTACTGAATAAAGTAGGTCAACATTATACAATACTGCCAACCCCAAAACCCGGAGCCAACGTGGCATGAGCATCTAGAAGAATACGTCAAAATATACAGTCATAATACAAAACCTCCGAATGAAAGCTGGATACAACAAGCAGGGAAAACAGAGATGCTGCGAAAGCTGAACAACTACCTCTATATCCCACAAATATGGCTCCGATGCAGAATAAAAGCTAATGCTCGATATCTACTCTTGGATCTGCACACAGAGGTGCAGGGAGTAATGTAAGTACACCACCTCAGTAGTAATGAAAATAAATCAGTTTTAAGCAGCAAGAAACACATAAAATCAATGTCATCAAATCGTCATGCCTTTAAACCAGCTTCAAAAAAACCCTTTAAAAATGTGTATTTTTCAACAACTCCAACAGAAAGGTTTAGTATAAAAATGAAATGAATCATATAGAAGCCCCTCGGGCAAAACATATTTCATAAGCTCAGCGTGAAAGTAGTAAATTCATAAGCAGCCCTTTGGGAAAAACACGAATCATAATCAGCCCCTCGGGCAAAACATATTTCATAAGCTCAGCGTGAAAGTAGTAAATTCATAAGCAGCCCTTTGGGAAAAACACGAATCATAATCAGCCCCTCGGGCATGCCTCACAGTCACTCAAAATCAATCCCTCAGCACCTCAGAGTCACTCATGCCTCCCAATCGCTCGTCACTCAACACTCGTCACTCGGCACGCACTCGGTAGATACCTGCGCTCACTGGGGGTGTGTACAGACTCAGACTTCAGAGGGGCTCCTTCAGCCCAATCTCTAATAAACAAGCCAAATCATGGCATGAGTCACTCTCAAGCTCTCGGCTTGTCTCATATCATAAATATCCTCACAACATTGGCCATCGGCCTCACTCAGTCAGACACTCTCAACATGCCACTCGGGCCATAAATAAAAAGGTTTCTCGACCCAAATAGTATTTCATTTCAAGAAACCGTAATATCATCAAATAAGTGTGTCAACAATTTCACAAGAAAGACTGAGTGTAAAATCATAGTTTGAAAGTACTGAGAATATCAGTAAAATAGCCCCGAAGGGGTTAAAATAGATCGGCACTAGGCCCCAAATATGGCTTACAACCCAAATATTTCACAATTATTTAGAACATAATTTAACATAAGGTTTTGAGTAAATATGCAGCTCATTAGTTGCCGCGGAGAGGACCTAGTCCAATCTAAAAGTCAGTACGCGCCACATACTCGTCATCCGACATGTGCGCCTTTCTAAAACCAATGGGAAATATATAGTCTGGGGTTCCACACCCTCAGGAAGAGATTTATAACCATTACTTACCTCTACCGGGCCGCGACACTAGTCCACAATGCTTTTTCCCCTCGAATTGGCTCCCGATTTCTCTCAATCTAGCCAAAACCAGTTTAACATCATCAATATATTACCAAGGAACGCAACCCAATCGAAAACTATCAAATTACACAAAAATCTCGAAATTCGGCAAAACCTGAGCCCCGGGCCCACGTCTCGGAATTAGATAATTTTTACATCACTAGAAACCACGTCCTCCCACGATTCTATGCATACCAAATATCATCACAATCGGATCACAATTGCCTACCCAAAACCTCAAAAGAATTTCCAATTCTCCACCCCCTTCTTCCCAACCTTTTCCTACTCAAAGCCTTAAATTTTCAAGCCTAATCCAAACAAAATAGGATAGGAATGATGTTAGAAACCAAAGAACTTACCTTTGCTGAAGAATCTTGAGTTTTCCTCTCCAAATCGCCTTCAAAGGACTCCTCCCGCATGCAAAATGGTGAAAAATAAGAGAATTTTCGCGGAGGGCCTTTAAATACTGTTCCTGCCAGTCATTTCTGCTCCTGCGGACCTTTAGTTGCACCTGTGGTCCCAGGTGCGCACCTCTAGAAACTCACTTAACGGACTAATTTCGCACCTGCGGCCATTTCTCCGCGCCTGCGGCTTCACAGGTGCGGCCAAAACATTGCACCTGCGGAAAAATCCCCAGCCTAGCCTTTTCGCACCTGCGCTCCTCCCCTCGCGCCTGCGACATCGCACCTGTGGCTTCTTGACTGCAGGTGCGATCAACACCAGAATTTTCACGCCAGCAGCTATTGGTGCAAATTCCGAAGTCCAAAAATCCAGCCAACCATTCGAAATCAATCTTGAGCCCCTCGGGGCCCCAACCAAACATACCAACACACCCCATAGCATTTTTCCAACTTAGTCGATCCTTCGAAACACTAAAACCAACATGAAAACACCAAATTTACATCAGATTCAAGCCTATGAACTTTGAAACTTCCAAATTTCGCAACTACGCCGAAACCAACCAAAACACCTCCGATTGACCTGAAATTTGGCAGACATATCCAAAATGACACTACGAACCTGCTCCAACTTCCGGAATTCCATTCCGACCTTGATAGCCTATTTCCACTGTCGACCGGAAATCGCCAAAAACTAACTCTCGCCAATTAAAGCCTAATTCTACACCGGACATCACAAAAATATTTTGAACACACTCCTAAGTCCCAAATCACCTAACGAAGCTATCCGAGCCATAAAATCTGAATTCCGAGGTCATTTATCAATAAGTAAACTCTCAGTTGACTTTCTCAACTATTAGACTACTTTAAAAGGTTAAATGCCTAAATTCTTACCATAACCACTCCGGACCCAAACCAACTAATATAACACAACAAAAACAGGATAGCGATATATAACAAATGCAGAAATAGGGGAAACTGGGTAAATCTCACGGAAGGACAGTCCGGTCGTTACATCCTCCCCCTCTTAAATAAATGTTCGTCCTCGAACGGGTCTAGAAACATACCTGGAGTCTCAAATAAGTGAGGATATCTGTCCCGCATCTCCCACTCGGTCTCCCAGGTGGAATCCTCCACCGGCTTCCCTCTCCACTGAACCTTCACTGAAACTATATCCTTGGAGCTCAGCTTCCTGACCTGACGACCCAAAATAACCACTGGCTCTACCTCATATGACATATCACCCTCGAGCTGAACCGTGCTGAATTCCAAAACATGGGAAGGGTCACCAAAATACTTCCGGAGCATCGAAACATGGAATACTGGATGAATACTCGATAAACTGGGAGGCATAGCAAGACTATAAGCCACCTCTCCAATCTTCTGAAGCACCTCAAATGGCCCAATGAACCTGGGACTCAGCTTCCCTCTCTTTCTGAAACTCATAGCACCCTTCATGGGTGACACCTTCAGCAACACCTTATCCCCAACCATGAAAGACACATCTCGGACCTTCCGTCTGCATAACTCTTCTACCTAGACTGCGCCGTGCGAAACCGCTCCTGAATCAACTTTTCCTTACTCAAAGCATCCTGAACCAAGTCCGTGCCCAATAGCCTAGCCTCGCTCGGCTCAAACCAACCAACCGGAGATCTGCACCTCCTACCATATAAAGCCTCATACGGAGCTATCTGGATACTCGACTGATAGCTGGTTTTATATGCGAACTCCGCTAGTGGTAGAAGCTGATCCCATGAACCACCAAAGTCAATCACACAAGCACGCAACATATCCTCCAAAATCTGAATGGTACAATCTGATTGCCTGTCGGTCTGAGGATGAAACGTTGTGCTCAACTCAACCTTAGTACCCAACTCTCTCTGCACGGCTATCCAAAACTGAGATGTGAACTGAGTGCCTCTTTAGGAAATGATAGAAACTGGAACCCCATGCAATCTGACAATCTCCCTTATATAAATCTCAGCTAAACTCTATGAAGAATAAGTATTACCAACATGAATGAAGTGCTAACCCATATAATGTCAAACCTCCTCGAAGTCTGTGGGAGTCCAAATATGAAGTCCATGGTGATCAACTCCCACTTCCACTCTGGAATATCAAATATCTGAAGCAATCCACCTGGTCTCTGGTGCTCGTACTTGGCCTACTGACAGTTGAGACACCGAGCCACATACTCCACAATATCCTTCTTCATCCTCCTCCACCAATAATGCTGCCTCAAACCCTGATACATCTTCGCGGCACCCGGATGGATGGAATACTGCGAACTATGAGCCTCTGCTAGAATCAAATATCGAAGCCCATCTACATTGGGCACGTAAATCCAGCCCTGCATCCTCATGACCCCATCATCTTCAATAACCACATCCCTGGCATCACCACGAGGGACCTTGTCCTGAAGAACAAGAAAATGTGGATCATCATACTGGCGTGCTCTAATCTTATCATAAAAAGAAGACCTAGAGGCTATACAAGCCAACATCCGCGGGGGCTCTGATAGATCCAATCTCACAAACTGACCTGCTAAGGCCTGAACATCAAGGGCTAAGCTCTTCTACTGGAAGGTAGGCTAGACTCCCCAAACTCTCTGCTCTGCGACTCAAGGCATTGGCCACTACATTAGCCTTCCCCGGATGATATAAGATAGTGAGGTCATAATCCTTGAGGAGCTCTAACCATCTCCTCTGACGCAAATTCATGTCCTTCTGCCTCAGCAGATAGTGCAAACTGCGATGATCAGTGACAATCTCACACTGCACTCCATACAAATAATGCCGTCAAATCTCCAAGGCATGAACAATGGCAGCTAACTCAAGATCGTGGATTGGATAATTCTTCTCATGCACCTTTAACTGTTTTGACGCGTAGGCAATCACCCTACCGTCCTATATCAATACCACTCCCAAGCCAACTCTAGAAGCATCTCAATAAACTATGTAAAAACCCGAACCAGCAGGCAAATCTAGTACTCTGACTTAAGATTCTGAAAGCTCTCCTCACACTCAACAGACCATCTGAATAGAGCGCCCTTCTGGGTCAGTCTGGTCAAAGGCGAAGCAATCGAAGAGAATCCCTCCACAAAGCGACGATAATATCCCGCCAAACCAAGGAACCTCCTAATCTCTCAAGCTGAGGACGGTCTGGGCCAACTCTACATTGCCTCAATCTTTTTTGGATCAACTTGAATCCCCATACTAGACACCACGTGCCTCAAGAAAGCTACCGAACCAAGCCAAAACTCACACTTGTAGAATTTCACGTAAAGTTTCTCCTCCCTCAACCTCTGCAACACAACTCTCAAATGCTGAGCATGCTCTTCCTGGCTACGAGAATAAACCAGGATGTCATCAATGAACACAATGATGAAGGAATCAAGATAAGGCTGAAAGACGTTGTTCATCAATTGCATGAACGCAGCTGGGGCATTGGTTAGCCCAAATGACATAACCAAGAACTCATAATGACCATATCTGGTCCTGAAAGCGGTCTTCGGAATATCAGAATCCCGTATCCTCAATCGATGATACCTGGATCTCAAATCAATCTTGGAAAACACTCTGGCTCCCTGAAGTTGGTCAAACAAATCATCAATGTGGGGCAAGGGATACCGGTTCTTCACCGTAACCCTATTCAACCATCGATAGTCAATACACATACGCATGGACCCATCATTCTTCTTCACGAACAACACTGGTGCACCCCAAGGTGACACACTAGGCCGAATGAACCCCTTATCCAGGAGCTCCTGAAGCTGCTCCTTCAATTCCTTTAGCTCCGCTGGTGCCATACGATATAGTGGAATAGAAATAGGTTGAGTGCCTGGCACCAGGTCAATACCAAAATCAATATCCCTATCAGGTGGCATGCCTGGCAGGTCTGCACGAAACATATCCGAAAAGTCACGGAACACAGGAATTGAATCAATAGCGGGAGTCTCACCACCGACATCCCTCACAAAGGCCAAATAAGATAAACACCCTCTCTCAACCATGCGTTGAGCCTTCAGGTGAGAAATCACCCTGCTAGGCATATACTCAGAAGAACCTCTCCACTTAACCCTCAGACACCCCGGCATAGCTAAGGCAACGGTCTTAGCGTGACAATAAAGAACAGCATGGCACGGAGATAACCAATCCATGCCCAATATCACGTCAAAATCGACCATGCTGAGTAAAAGTAGGTCCACTCAGGTCTTTAGACCCCCGATAGATATCATGCACGACTAATACACACGGTCCACAATAACAGTATCACCCACCGGAGTCGACACATGAATAGAGGTGACTAGCGACTCACGGGGCATATCCAAAAAACTGGCAAAATATGAAGAAACATAGGAATATGTAGAACCAGGGTCAAACAAAGCCAAGGCATCATGACAACAAACTGAAACAATACCTGCGATCACGGCATCTGAGGCCATAGTATCCGACTTGGCTGGAAATGCATACATGTGAGCCTGACCTCCCCCTGCTCGACCTTCCCCTCTAGGGCAGCCTCTGGCTGACTGTCCACCACCCCTGGCTGCCTGGGCGGGTTGTGAAGTGACTGGAGCCAAAGTCGAGGGATGGACCCTCTGCTGAGAAGATCCACCGAAACGGTGGGGACACTGCCTCCACACGTGCCCGAACTCTCCACACTCAAAGCAACTCACTGGAGCTGGAGGCGGGGACTGATAGAAACCCCTAGAGCCTGTACGGCCACTGGAAGTCTCATGCATAGAAGAACCCTGAACTGGGGGTGCTCGAGCCGCACTTTGAGCTGGGAGGGCACCAAATGAAGTGCGGCCTGTCTGAGAACCACGGGGACCCTTCCCCGAGGATGCGCCACTATATGTTGGACGGCCTGACCGAGGAGGCCTGAATGAACAACCCTACCACTGGAACTTCCCGAACGACGAGGAATCTTGGCCTCCCTCTCTTCCCGCTCCTGAAGGCGAACATACTCAATATATCGAGCTATGTCAACAACCTGCTTGAACGAAGCACCCGATACTCTCTCCCGAGTCATAAGCAACCGAAGCTGATAAGAAAGACCATCCACAAACTTCCCCACCATCTCCCTATTAGTAGGGACAATCTCAGAAGCATACCTAGCAAACTCGGAGAACCTCATCTCGTACTGAGTAACTGATAACTCTCCCTGGCGCAGCTGCTCAAACTGGTTGCACTACTCCTCTCTGTGGGGCTGAGGAACATACTTCCTCAAAAAGATCGTGGAGAACTGCCGCCAGGTAAGAGGTGTTGAACCAACCGGTGTACGCCTCTCGAGCGACTCCCACCATGTAAAGGCAGCACCGCAAACTGAAATGTAGCAAATGAGAACCCACTGGTCTCCAAAATACCCGCGGTACGCAGTATCCTCTAGCACCTATCTATAAATCCCTAGGCATCCTCGCCCTCTATACCGCTGAAAGTCAGAGGCTGAAGTCTGTTGAATCTCCCCAACCTGTGTTGCTCATTCTCAGGCATAGCAGGGACCACATAATCCTGGACCGGAGCAACTAGCTGAGCTGGGGCTGCTCCCGGTGCTTGAATACCCCGGGCACCTAAGCAGGGACCACATAATCCTGGACCGGAGCAACTAGCTGAGCTGGGGCTGCTCCCGGTGCTTGAATACCCCGGGCACCTAAGCAGGGACCACATAATCCTGGACCGGAGCAACTAGCTGAGCTGGGGCTGCTCCCGGTGCTTGAATACCCTGTGCAGCCTGCTTAGGTGCCCGGGAAGCTGGAGTCTGATTGCCTCCCCCAGCCTGAGCTGTAGTGGCAGTATAAGACTTGGGAACGGCCTGAGCCAAACTGGTGCACACTGAACACCCGAAATAACCATAGGCACTACTAGTGCTTGAGTCTGTCCCGCTGGGACACCATTGGCTGGCCCCCTACCTCTACCACGGCCTCGACCTCTTGCTGGTCTAGCCGGTGACTTGTCACTCTGATCGGTACGGCGTGTTCTCACCATCTGTGAGAGAATGAACCAATGTAAGTTCAGATTTCAAGAATCAACAGATCAGAACGAAAGAGTTCAAGAAAGATAGAAATGTTTCCTAAAAGTTCGGCAGCCTCCCGAAGATAAGTACAGACATCTCTGTACCGATCCCCAAGACTCTACTAAACCTGCTTATGACTGTTGAGTCCTATGTAACCTAGGGCTCTGATACCAAACTGTCACGACCACAAATCCTAAACCGATCATGATGGCGCCTATCGTAGAACTAGGCTAGCCAATAATCACATGTTAACAATTTCTTTTAAAATCCCATTTCCAAAATCTGAGCATTCAGAAATATACAGAAATTACTGAATAAAGTAGGTCGACATTATACAATACTGCCAACCCCAAAATCTGAAGCCAACGTGTCATGAGCATCTAGACGACTAAGTCAAAATATACTGTCATAATACAAAACCTCCGAATGAAAGATAGATACAACAAGGAGGGAAAACAGAGATACTGCGAACGCTCAACAAATACCTCTATATCCCACAAATCCGGCTCCGCTGCGGAATAAAGGCAAATGCCCGATATTTGCTCCTGGATCTGCACACACAGGTGCAGGGAGTAATGTGAGTACACCAACTCATTAGTTATGAAAATAAATCAGGTCTGAGCAGCAAAAAACACATAAAATCAATGTTATCAAATCACAAGAGGCACTACCTTACTTTCCAATAGTATAACATAGATATATGAAATCGTCATGCCTTTAAACCAAATTGAGAAAAACCCTTTAAAAATGTATATTTTTCAAAACCTCCAACTGAATGGTTTAGTATAAAAATGAAATGAATCATATAGAGGCCCCATCGGGCAAAACATATTTCATAAGCTCAGCGTGAAAGTAGTAAAGTCATAAGTAGCCCCTTGGCCAAAACACGAATCATAATCAGCCCCTCGGGCATGCCTCGCAGTCACTCAGAATCAGTCCCTCAGCACCGCACAGTCACTCATGCCTCCCAATCGCTCGTCACTCGGCACTCGTCACTCGACACTTGGCACTCGGTAGGTACCTGCGCTCACTAGGGGTGTGTACAGACTCCGACTTCGGAGGGGCTTCTTCAGCCCAAGCGCTAATAAACAAGCCAAATCATGGCATCAATCACTCTCAGGCTCTCGACCTGTCTCATATCATAAATATCCTCACAACATTGGCCCTCGACCTCACTCAGTCAGACACTCTCAACATTCCAATCGGGCCATAAATAAAATAGGGTTCTCAACCCTAATAGTATTTAATTTCAATCAATCGTAATATCATCAAATAGGAGTGTTAACAATTTCACAAGAAAGACTGAGTGTAAAATCATAGTTTAATAGTAGTGAGAATATCAGTAAAATAACCCCCCAAGGGGTTAAAACAGATCGGCAGTAGGCCCCAAATATGGCTTACAGCCCAAATGTTTCACAATTCTTTAGAACATAATTTAACATAAGGTTTTGAGTAAATATGCAACTCATTAGTCATCGCAGAGAGGACCTAGTCCAATCCAAAAGTCAGTACGCACCACATACTCGTCATACGACATATGCGCCTTTCTAAAATCAGTGGGAAATATGTAGTCCGGGGTTCCACACCCTCAGGACGAGATTTATAACCATTACTTACCTCTACCGGGCCGCGACACTAGTCCACAATACTCTTGCCCCTCGAATTGGCTCCCGATTGATCAGAATCTAGCCAAAACCAATTTAACATCATCAATATATAACCAAGGAATGCAACCCAATGGAAAACTATTAAATTACAAAAAAAATCTCGAAATTCGGCCAAACTCGAGCCCTGGGCCCACGTCTCAGAATTCGATAATTTTTACATCACTAGAAACCTCGTCCTCCCACGATTCTACCCATACCAATCATCACAATCAGATTACAATTGCCTACCCAAAACCTCAAAAGAATTTCCAATTCTCCACCCCCTTCTTCCCAACCTTTTCCTACTAAAATCTTTAAATTTTTAAGCCTAATCCGAACAAAATAGCATAGGAACGATGTTAGCAACCAAAGAACTTACCTTTGCTGAAGAATCTTGAGTTTCCCTCTCCAAATCGCCTTCAAAGGACTCCCCCCGCATGCAAAATGGTAAAAAATAAGAGAACTTTGATGAAGGGCCTTTATATACTGTTCTTGCCAGTCATTTCCGCTCCTGCGGACCTTTAGCCGCACCTGTAGTCCCAGGTGCGCACATGCAGAAACTCACTTAACGGACCCATTCCGCACTTGAGGCCATTTCTCCGCGCCTGCGGCTTCGCAGGTGCGGCCTTTTCCTAGCCTAGCCTTTTCGCACCTGCGCTCCTCCCCTTGCGCCTGCAACATCGCACCTGCGTCTTCCCGACCGCAGGTTCGGTCAACACCAAAATTTTCACACCAGCAGCTATTGCTGCAAATTCCCAAGTCCAAAAATTCCGCCAACCATCCTAAATCAATCCTGAGCCCCCCGGATCCCCAACCAAACATACCAACACACCCCATAGAATTATTCCAACTTAGTCGAGCCTTCAAAACATCAAAAAGAACACGAAAACACCAAATTTACATCAAATTCAAGCCTATGAACTTTGACACTTCTAATTTTTGCCAACTATGCCGAAACCAACAAAAACACCTCCGATTGACCTGAAATTTGGCAGACATATCCAAAATGACACTACGAACTTGCTCCAACTTCCGGAATTCCATTCTGACGCTAATAGCCTATTTTCCACTGCCGATCGGAAATCGCCAAAAACTAACTCTCGCTAATTCAAGCCTAATTCTACACCGAACATCATAAAAATATTCTGAACACACTCCTAAGTCCCAAATCACCTAACGAAGCTATTCGAGCCATAAAATCCAACTTCCAAGGTCGTTTATACATAAGTCAACTCTCAGTTGACTTTCTCAACTATTAGGCTACTTTAAAAGGCTAAATGACTAAATTCTCCCCGTAACAACTCTGGACCCAAACCAACTGATCCAACACAACAAAAATAGGATAGCGATATATAACAAATGGAGAAATAGGGGAAACATGGTAAATCTCATGGAATGACCGGCCCGGTCGTTACATCTGCGGACTGTAAAACGGCCGCAGAGTGGGGCATACCCGCCCAGTTCCAGAGAGCCATTTCGCAAACCGCAAAAGCATTATGCAGTCACATACTCCATAGCTGATCCTGTTCCGGAGCCTTATTTTTAGGTTTTTATAACCCGACCCTACTTCGATTAAATAGACGCAATGGACCATTTTGAGCTAAACTATGATATTTTGAGAGTAAGTGAGTGCCCTAGAGTGGGGGAGTGATCTTCAACAAATTTTCCTTCGATTCTTGCTTAAATCCTTGAAGATTAACAAGGAAAAACTGATTAGGTCTTCTTCCTAGAGGTAAGATTCTACAACCTAGCCTTTAGTGTCGAAATTTAACTAAAAATGGGTAATTAGCAAGACAATTCTTGCATATGGGAGTTGTTTATTTTGCATTCATGTGTTATCAAAGGGTGTAGGAAGATTGTGATCTAAAAAGGGTAAAGAATGGGTTGTGGGATGATGGAATCCATCATAAAAGGACCTTGAAACCTTAATGGACACCTAGTGTTTGATAAAATGCTCAAATGAGCTAGAACCATGATCATCTTCCTAATTTTGGTTTAACTTGTTATATTTCTAAAATAGATTAAAGATGCTAAGAATTCCAGAACATTTCAGAGTTTAAGAAAGCTCAACTGAGGTATGTTGGCTAAAGTACTTTCTTAGAATTGAATCCCACGGTGTTCATGTAAGTTATGTAAGATCCCAGTTGGTCATTAAGAAATCGGCTGTTCCGAATAAACTTGTGTTGAAAGTTATATGTTCAATGTGCATTCCAAATGATTTTATCATGCAATGATATCATTTGAGAATGTGTTCAAAGTATGGGTTGTGTGTTAAGAATGTTATGACTTCAAGTCAAGTTTGAATGAAGGTTATTATGCAAAATTATGTTAAAAACCTCTATGTGTCTAAGACTCTTAATTGTTCAACATATGTAATTAAAGTCTTGAATTGAAAATCCTTGTTGTTCATAATGATGATGATATTTTAAAGTGAAAGGGTGGGCATGAAATATGAGATACGGCCAAGTGCTAAGAATGATATTATAATTGTGGCCACTAGTGCCAATGGATTGAAAATATGTGAAAGGAGTATGATATGAGTTGGTTGATACAAAAGGATGATGTTTCGGGTGAGACGGCCTAGCCGATCGGGTCGTGATCGGACGCCATGCCGCACACATGGTGGTAATTATGCTGGAAATTGTAATTGAAAGTGCGATTGTGGTTGATGTGTCAAATGAGACGGCCTAGCCGATCAGGTGTGATCAGAGTCAGTATAAAAGTACGTTGGTATTGTGAATGATGGTATATAGGTACTAAGACCTCCCAACCTAAAAACATGGAAATTTACTTGAAAATTTATGTGGTTTTTCACTTGATGTCTTGGTATTGTTTGAGGCCTCTATTGATTTCATGTTGGTTCTTCCTTATATTATTACTCATTCTATTGAGATGTATTTAGTCATACATACTAGTACTATTCCATATGTACGAACGTCCCTTTTGATGGGGTCGCTGCATCTTCAATGGATACATGTGGTTCCACTGTAGGAGGCATTGATCTGTGATAGCAGTACACCCCTTCCTAGTAGACTTGGTGAGCCCCACTTCATTTTGGAGTCATGTATATTTTGTTCTTTGTGTATGATGTTTGAGGTATAGCCGGGGCCTTGTTTTCAGTATTATCATTGTACTCTTTTGTATATAATAGAGACTCCATAGACATAACGTGGGTGGTATGTTGGTGTGGGGAAAGTCAAATTGGTAATGTTTTAATTGTGTCACATGTTCCACATCAAACTATGAAAGAGTATGTACTTTGAAACTTATAAATGATATTAACTACTGATAACCAATTTGAGCTATTGTTTACTTGATTCTCCTCATCGCTTAATTATTGAATCAGACTTTACTATTATTCTTCAGTAAGTTCGGGTAGAAGGTATTATACATGCTTGCTTGGCCAGGTTCTCAATTGAGTGATGGTCGCGCTCCTCGGGTTTGGGGCGTGACAATATAGAATATCATGTATGGCCACGAGTGCCAATGGAATGAAAAGGATTATAAAAAGTTAGTGATATGCATACTTTTATTTTATATAGAAATCAATTTGGGAGTTTCACTATATAACCAAGGAAGATTGGGTTGTAAATGTCCACACCCGAAACCACACATGCCGGTATAGGAGTTGATTGAGGGGTGAGTCCCCATTATATTATATTGACATTATTCCCCTTTATTGTGATGAGTTGATAGCTAGCAAGAACTATGTCGACCCACATGGCATTGTGGTGAGATGGCTTAGCCTATCAGGCAGGGATTGGACACCATGCTACACACATGGTGGTATTGACTTTTTATGTTCACCCGCATACATTGGGTGAGACGACTTAGCCGATCGGGTGGAGATCGGACTCCATGCCATGTGCATGGTGGTGTGTCGGTACTAAGGATCTCCCAACTTAAAATGACAATGTTTCCTTGAAGTTTTTCTTTGATTTAATTTGGCATTTAAATATTATTGATTTACTTACTGCTCCCATATTTCTTTCCTTTTATTTTGGCATCTCATTTTATTAGAGGGTATTTAGCTTTACATATTCGTATTTTTCCATATGTACTAACGCCTCTTTTTGTCGGGGGAGCTTAATCTTTAATGGATGCAAGTGGTTCCTCAACAGGCATCATTGATACTTGATAGAAACATACCCTCTACTTAGTGGATTCTTGTAAGCCCTATTCTGTATCGGGACCTTATGTCATTTGATTTTGTACATTGTATTTTGAGGTATAACCGAGGCCTTGTCTCCTGCTTTTCAATATTGTACTCATGTTCACCTAGAGGCTCCGTAGACATATTGTTGGGTGTGTCTTTACTTTGGGGCATGACATAGGCGCCATCATGGCTCCAATAGAATTTTGGGTCGTGACACCTATATTAAGTTAATTACACTATATCCTCCAGTGATTCATCAATAGGAAAATCCCCAGTAACCATTTGATACAATGCCCCAAGCTTTTGTTCAGTTATTATAAAAAATACTTGATGATTGTAATGATCCAACCGATTGTCAGAAATCGACGGGTGTTTGGTTTGACACGAGATATGCGTATGAGAATTCTAACATGCAACATTCATGCATATCATCCTCATATTCTATTTCATGTATTTTACATATGCATGAGACCTATTAATAGGTTATTGGAGGGTGTCGATTGATGTAAGGTTTGAGTCTTTATCATGCATCTACATTCTAGACTCATGTAGAAACATGCGAATAAATAGTGCTTGATACATATCTCCTTTATATGCAGATTTAGTGCATTGATAAATGGTTTTGATCATGATATTTGAGAAAACATGTTTCTTATATTGTACTTCGATTGTGAACCTTAATATTCATTGGTTGTTTCCCTATTTCTATAGTGATTATATTTTGATTAAATATAACCACTACTTTATTTAGGTTAGTCTTTATACTTAATGGGTAGGTGAAGTCAGTTGTACTCATGCTACATTTCTGCATCTTGAATGCACCTTTTGGAGCTAAATTGCTGCAGAGTTTGAGAGCGAGCATTTAAAACATCAACATTCTAGTTATTAGATATCATTTCGTTCATTACAGTTTAGAACTTGTATTTCTGTTATGCATATTCAAACAGATAGTTTATTTTCTTCATACCAACATCATATTCCATTTTTTAGTTACTCATGACTTGTGACACCAGCTCTTAGGGTAATTTGTATTGAATATTTCATTATTGTTTCATTGTTTATTTGATGAACTTCAGTTTCAGGTTTCTTTGACGTATTTTTTGGGCAATCCACTAGGCAGTGCCTAGGGCTAGTTTTTATAAATAATCAAAAGCAATAAAATAGAGTAGCATGTTATCTTACTAGGAGTAAGACAGTAAGAGATGAAAATTACATAATACCTATTATCATTTTTGAGAGATACCCAATAGTGATATTAAATAATAATATGCTACTAAAATTAAATAACAAATCTAAAGATTGTATAAAAACTAATCCATTAGCTCCGATCATGCCACAAATTAGCCCTTGAAGTCCATAGATCCCTGTCTGATTGGTAAGAGCCCATATCCTTTGCACTGACCATTTTCGCTGATTGCATGCATAGCCCATAGTGAATAGAAGTCGCTTCTTGCACAAATAGACCAATTCTCCTTTCAAATTTGGCACTGCCCAAGTGTATATGCATTGAGACCCAACTTGATGCTCGTGTACTTCCTTTTCTAGTGTTGTCCATGTATACATATCCAAATTATGTACCCAGCGAGGATTAAGTTGTGTTGATCCTGCCATTAATGTTGAAATACGACACCGTCCATATTTGCTCATTTGCACTGAGTGTAGCTTCTTTTTCATATGGTTTCCTTCTGTGTGCATTGGTAATTCTTGTCTTGCACACCTTATGAGATGTCACATCCTTACATTGCATCGACCATAACCTCCAGTTTGTTATTGGTGAGTCCATAGAGTTGCTCAAAGAGTGCCTTGTCGAGTGTTCTGCCAGAATTGCACGATCATGTAGTTTTCATATGTCATTTCATGTGCATTTCTTTCCTTTTCAACAACTATCTTTACATGGTTTTGCATTTGGGATATAGAAAGTTTATGCTGCATTGAGATAATGTGTCTCAGCATAGCCATCTGCCTCAAAGCTCTTTGCCAAAACCATGTGTTTACTTGTCCTGTCCTACAGAAAAACTAGGCATCAGAGTTTCCCCTTCCTTTTAACGATGTTATGCTTGTGATTTTCCATGATCCCCCCTCAATGGGTTGAGTATAAAGTAATAATACCACCATTAGAAGGTTTGTCAATGAATAAGGCATAGGTACAGTAACATTTCCTTCTAAAAAGAACACGATATTAGATAAAACAGTAATCTCCATGACCTACTCCCAAAGGATTTGATCATAGAAGATTATTATATAATCCTCATGACCATTGTGTTTTATATCAAAATTTACTTGGTTCCCTATATGTTTCGCTGCCCCATGTGAGAGATTTGTCTTTTTGATCCATGAATTACTCACTTTCACATCACCCTTACTAGCATCAGTGTGGTCCAGTGTTTGAAACATCTAAACCACCCTATTTCAATCGCGTGTGCGTATGATTTCCTTAGCTTTTTTGGTTGAGTTATTATTGAACTGCTTCTTCTATCCATGCTGATTTACCATATGCTTGTCTTTGATTCCCTAACACCCATAGTGCTCCCATAAATGGTTTCAAAATCTAGGTGCTTATCATAGGATTTCTGGGCAACATCATGATTAGTTGGGTATTTTTCTTTGCCTCTATGCTTATGCCTACCTCCAATTCCCTCCCAGTGGAATGAGTGCTATGTACTGATACTACCAATTGGAAGTTCCTTGAATAATATGGCATAGTTACAATAGCTTTCCCTGCAAAAAAGAACACATAGTTAGTCCTAAAAAAGATCAACATATCCTCCTCCCATAGGATTTCAATATGCTGATCAAATGATGTCTCCTGCAGAATTGATATATCTTTTTTATCTGAGACATCACAATTTTCACATTTATCATTACTTATACATATCCATATTCCAGTGATCCCTAACCCACGCTGCCCAATTCTACTAGGCTTTCTGGGCAGCATCCTCTTGATTTTTTTCTTTGTAGGGATATCTCGCCTTCTATGTTTTCTTGATGACTTCTTATTGATTCCTCTTCTTATGACCATGCTATGCTCACAGTCCGTTGTATCTGATCCCATAACACCCTTGACAATCCTAGAACCTATTCCACAGGTGCTAATACTTTTGGGCAACCTGGTGTCTGTATTGTGAAACTCCTTGTTCCTATGCTTGTGCCCTTCTACAATTGCCTTCTAGTGGAATGAATACTAGGTACTGATACCACCAACTGGAAATTCCTTGAAGAATAGGGAATAGTTACAGTAACTTTCCCTGCAAAAAAGAACACAAAGTTAGTGAAAAAAATGATCTTCATATCCTCCTCCCTTAGGATTAGGATATGTTGATCAAACTTATACTCCTGCCTTTCACTTTCCCTTATACCTTCTCTCCTCAATTCTTGTCTACTTTTACCCTTAGATATGGACATTGAAACTTGTCTTCATTCACTATTCTCCTACTACTTAAGTTAAGTTCCCAAAATTCTTGGCAATCTATGTCTCCAAAGTCAAGAGCAGAGTTGGGAAGATGATCAACCAACTTATTTCCTTCTCTAAAAATGTGAGACACCACATAATTGGTACATTCAATCAGATGCATAATCTTCTCTACTTCATCATCTATGCATCAAGGTGGTTTCCTCTCACCAGTGATGATTTTCTTCATTAACATTGAATCTGTTTAGATGCTCACTTGTGCATGCTGCTGTAATTTGCAAAATTTCAGTGCTTCTACTATAGCCACTGCCTCTGCCACAGTATTTTTAGTCTCATGAATTTCTTTCCCAACTACAAATATAATGTCACCTTGTTCATCTCTTATACAATAACCAATAGAGATTCTCCCTGGGTTCCCCCTTGATGCCCACTCAGTGTTAACATTAAGCCATCCTTCACTTGGAAATTCCCATAACACTCTGTCCACTTTCAGCTTTGGTGTGTAGTTCTCCATCATGGTTAGTATGTCATGCCATCTGTGAGGTATAGTACCTATTCCTAGCTTTCTTACTTTCACTAAGGCATGCATTGTAGATGAGACTTGGTAGATAACTCTGCTTGTTGATATCGTATCCCCATATTTTATTATATTCCTTATCTTCCAAAGTTCCCAAACAATGCATGCTGGTAATGCTTTCATAATGGGTTTAAGTGTGGTGCACACATCTGCAGTCCAACACTTAATAATTGCCTGATGCATAGTTAGTCCCTGCAATCCACATGAAAACTTTACACATGAAGAATGAATTTTAAATGGAAGCCTCTTTACCCAAATCTTCCTGAATGCCACCCTTGATTCATCTCTTCTTCTCAAGTAGTCCCAAGCAGTCTTTACGCTGAAAAAGCCTTTTGATTCCAACATCCAGTATGGTACATCAAGTATATTTTGAACAGAGGGTTGCTTGATCTTTTCCACAATGTGCAAAGCAAGGTCTTCTGGCATTCCCTCAAGCAACCTATCCACATTCCATGATCCATCCTCCACCACATCATACACATTATCTACTGTTTCATCAATCCCAAAATCTTGAGGGACGTTAAAGTATAAACCCCCAAACCTGTCCAATTGTCGAACCAGAATAAAGATGATCCCATTTTTGGATGCCAAGCTATTTGATGCTCGATTAGATCCCTGCACTCAATCATTTTTCCTCCATATTTGTGATCCTTTTCTCCATGGCACTATGACTGAGTTTAGTTTCTTACAATACTTTTGACTCACAAATGAGCTCCAAATACTTGGCTTTCTTCTATAGTTCCACCATAGTTTAGAGAACAAAGACTTTGAGACATCATGAAGGGATCTGAAGCCAATCCCTCCCTTGTCCACTGGCATACATAAAGTATTCCAAGATGCTCAGTGCCTGCTAGTACCCCCTATAATGCTGCTCCAAAAAAACTTGGCAAACATTTTGTGCAATTTGTTGATCACATAGTTTGGAGGATTATATGCTGATAGCAAATGCATTGGCATGCTCAGTAGTACATGAGATATTAATACATCTATGCCACCAATGGACAATTGATTCCCCTTCCATGATTGTAACTTGTCCATTATCATTGTAATTAACCCTTGCTAGTAGTCTAGCTTCCTCCTAGAGTAGAAAATGGGATAGCCTAGGTAGATAATAGGAAATTCCTACCTATTAATTCCAGTAATTCTCTCAACTTTATACCCTACCTCTTCGTCTGTGAGATGGTGCAAATATACTACATATTTTGTCTTGTTCACTAGCTGCCCTAATGCTACCTCATAATCACACAGTACCTCCATGATCAGTTGTAAAGATATAGCATCTGATGAACAAAATATGATCGTGTCATCTGCATATGCTAGGTGGTTTATCTTTGGACTCTACTTTGGAAGTCCAAAGCCACAGAAGTATAGATTTAGATGCAAGGCATTTAGGCCCCTTGACAGTGCTTCTGCAACTAGGATAAACAAGGTAGGGGACAATGGATCTCCTTGTTTAACTCCCCTTGAAGATTTGAAGAAGCCATGTGTTTGACCATTGATCAGAACTGAGTACCAGTTGTTTGAAACTATCCCATACACCATGCAAATAAACCTCTCTGAAAATCCCATCTTTCTAAGTACTTTTTTCAAAAGCAACCAAGATACCCTGTCGTATGCCTTGGTCATATCCAGTTTTATGACAACATTTGGTCCAGCCTTGGTTCTAAGTCGTATGTCTTTTATAATTTCCTGAGTGAGAAGAATGTTTTCAACTATGCTCCTCCCCTTGACAAAGCCATCTTGTTCCTCCGATATTAGATTAGGCAACAATCCCACAAGACTCTCATGAATCACCCTTGAAATGACTTTATTAGAGAAATTACTAAGACTTATTGGTCGTAGATCAGAAAATGTAGCCACCTCTTTTTTCTTTAGGAGTAGGACCAAATTTTTGTGTGTGACACTTTTAGGCAATCCATGTCCATTAAAAACTGCTCTTACCATATCGAATAGATCATGTCCAACTATGTCCCAACAACATTGATAGAACTTGCCTGTGAATCCATCTGGACCTCATGCTCTGTCACAATTCAATCCAAATACTGCATTTTTGACTTCTTCTTTTGTAGGTTGTCTCATCAAACCTGCATTCTGTTCATTATCAACTAATGTTGGCACACAATTTATTATGTCAAAATTGGTTAGTATTGTAGTTTCTTTGAACTGCCCATCACAGAATTTCACAGCTTCCTCTGCAATTTCCTCCTCTTCCTCTATCCAGATTCCCAAATTATTTTGAATCATGCTGAGCTGTAGTCTCTTTCTTCGACCCCTAACCCGTGCATAAAAGAATTTGGTGTTTCTATCACCATCTTTGAACCAGTTCATTCCTGCTTTCTACCTCCAGTACTTCTCCTCTAATGCTATAACTTTGATCAATTGTTCTTGGACTTTTTGTACCCTTTCTCTATTCATCTTTGTAGGACTAGCTTCAAATTCTGCTTCATGAACCATTACTACTTCCTGCAAACTGGCTATCTGCTAAAAATTGTCACCAAAGGTTGCTGTACTCCATAATTATAAAGCCTTCTTAACCTTCTTAAGTTTGTGACTGAACATGGTGAATGTATTGTCATGGAAATCAACCTTCCAGTTCTCTCTTACAACCTCTTTGAATGTTTAATTTTCAACCCAGAAGATAAGAAACTTGAAAGGTTTCTTCACATGAGCTGTCTCAATATCAAATTTCCATTGCATTGGACTATGTTCTGATCCTATCTTGGACATATGAGTTACTTCAATCCTAGGGATTGTTTTTTGAAATTCAACATTTGCCAAACATCTATCTAGCCTCTTAAATATGCAGTCTTCTTCTTCCTTCCCAGTCCACCAGGTGAAGATATTGCCTTTGAAGCCAAGATCAGTTAAATTACATGTGGTAACACAGTGTCGAAAATCATCTATCTCATTTAGGGATACTGGCAAACCTCCAAACATATTCTCTTCATCCCAAATAACATTAAAGTCACCTCCTACTAACCATGGAATAGTCATATTCCTTGACATAGCATAAATAGAACCCCATAATTCTATTCTTTCAATTGCATCATACCTAGCATATACCAGTGTCAAAACAAACTCCACAAGTGATTCTGTATGAAACAATCTAAGAGTCAACTGCAGAACCATGTTGTTTATTACAATCACCTCAAAAATTTCATCTATAAAAGCCCAAATCTTGTTTGACATTGGTTGGTTCGCCTAGCAGTTTTTATCAAGTGCCATCATGACTTGTTGGAATTCGGGTCGCGACAAGTGGTGCCAAAGTCCTAGGTTCATAGGTCTTATGAGTCATGAGTAGTGTCTCAGTATAATGTCATTTATGGATATGTAGAGTTCTGTGTCTATAAGCGAGATGCTAAATAGGCATTTAGGAAAGCACTTCCCTCATTTTATTCAATCTTCATGTTATAGAACTGAGAGTAGGATTACTTACATGGATGAGGTGCGAGATGTTTTTCCCATAATATGGGGTAGGCCAATCTGGATGACCTAGTGTCTAGCTATAGATCGCAACTTTGTCTTGGGGAATTCACTTGAATGAAGAATGTGATATAGGACTCTTTAGTTCGATATGTACCTAGAGATATGTGAGATGGTATGATGAGATATGAAATAGCTAAGTGTCATGACTCAGAATCCTACATCATGATGGATCCCAATCGCAATATGCTAGGTGAGCCAAACAATGAATAATACAACTCAAACAATATATCATAAATAACAATATACAAGAGGTGGAAAATACATAAATTACCCCAAAGATTGGTAGTACAAGTCATGAGCCACTAAGATTTTGATTTATAACACTAGTATGAAGAAAGATACAACATCTATCTAAATATATGAAAATAGAAGTAAAAATCCTAAACTACCATGAACAAGTGATAACTTTGATTTGGAACGCTGGTATAACTACAATGCTAGCCTTCGTCATCCACAACAACTCCTCTCCAAGATTTGCAATGAACTACCATGAACAAACACTGGTACAACTTCAAGGCTAGCCTTTGTCATCCACAATAACTCAGCTCTAAGATCTACATGGAAGGTGCTTAAGTGTAGTATGAGTATAACCAACCACGTGTACTCAATAAGTACCCCAACTAACCTCGATAAAGTAGTGACGAGGTTTTTGGTTAAGGAAAGTCGCTTTACATCACCTGAACAACTCGTTAACATATGCAGTGCTTAGCAACAATATCGAAGTCTTAGCCTGAAGTCCAGATAAAGCCATCAGTGTGTATAGATAAGATATGCACAAACATTGTAGCCAACTAACATTTTAGCATATAAATAAGGTATGCATTGATGTCAATTAACTCGTTAACAATTTCATCTAAAGCACATTGCATGGTTTCGTACCAGTTCTATAACTCATCTCACATGGAAGATATGTGCCTATCATTATATCATCAATAATTTGATATAGAGAAGATAGGCATAAAGTATTAATAATTTAGCAACCGTTGCATAAAGAGAAAATATGCTTGAAAGGAATGTATACATTCCTGAACTAGTATATATCCAAGGGGTTTGCATATAGAGAAAACACATAAAATCCAATCACTGGTTAGTTTTTAATAATTTGCATATACGTCATCAAGGAGAAACATGAGAGGACAACCCTGGGAATCCTTATCCACACACTCTACGAACAAAATCATGTGTAATAATTATAACCATCGCACGGATAAAGCAATGTTATAACAACCCAAATCGCACGAACTAATCATGTGTTGTCAATCCAGTCAATCACATAGAAGCATACAAGAACACATGTATCCAATCATCAAATATCAAATCACGTACTCATGGACTGACAAATACCATTCTAAGGTGCATGCATGTGCGGAGTGTCCAATTACAACTCTGTTTAGGGGAGTACGCCATACCACTACAAATGTCAAATTCAAATAGGAAATCAATACCTACACATGATCTTTAGCATGATTCAAGACGTTCACGTAAACTTACAAACATAATAAGTTTGATAGTAGGAAGCACAATATCCAAACAAGGGATGATATATCCATAATTCTACTCGGGTCATGAATCATACATAGCACCTGCATAAACGCTATTCACCTCGCATATATGTTGCTTATCACACATTCCAATTAGACAAATAAGGTCATATCCAAAGGGTTATTCTCTCAACATGACTATACAAGATATTTACCTCATTCGGGCTAGCATTCAACCTCAAATCGCTTAAAAACCTTGCTCTAGCTCTCCAATCATGAAAATCCAAGCCAATTGTCAACCAGGGATGTTAAACAATGCTATAGGAAGTGATCCCCATCCTTAAAGTTTTGATCTTTAAAGAATTGGGAAAAGTCAGCAAATGTCAACCCAAGCCCACATGGTCCAGATTCGAAATCAATACCAAATATCAATTACCCGTGAGCTACCAAGTCCAAGTATATGATCAGATTCTGAAACCGAGACAAAATCTATACTCAAATCCCCAAAATATACTGTCTTAAAGTGCTTCCAAAATCCCCCAAAATTCCCTTTAAAATTCCGTGAATAATGTGTGTAAATTCATGAGAAATCTAGATGTATAATCAAATAAGTAGAAATTAGTCCATATAATTCGCGTCTTGATATACCTAAACTTGTTCCCATATGCTATTTGTATTGGAAACCATCATATTATGGAACTTCATCTATAACATTCTTCTAGTCATCAAACCTTATATTTAAATACTTACTTAAGACAGATCAAACATCTTTAGGGCTACACTGAAACATAAAAGTGACACGCACGCATTTCAACAGAGACCGTCCATAATGCTCACTCAACATAAATAATCGGTGGCTCATACGGGAAACATAGTAAACTTCAATATGGCTCACAACAATCATGAATAGTTGGTGGCTTGTATGCGTAACATAGTAGATCGTCTATACAACTGACAATACTGAGATTTGTCTATGTGTGCAAATGAGACCATCCATAACCAACCTTCATTATGCACATATGCATTCATAGATTGTCCATAGAGCTTCACTATACACCTACATGTTCATAGACTGTCTGTAGGAATCATTTCTTATACATATGTAAGGCCCCGTAAAGGTTTTGCCAAGCACCCAGGGTTTCCTGGTGCGGAGGTAGGCCAATGTGTTTGAAGGCTGTAGATAATCTTCGCGGTGAGCTTGACCACTGTGGTTCATAGAATAAGTTTTGCAGAACATGGCATTTTGGCGGTCCATTATGCGACCGCAGAACCACTCCATGGACTGCAGATTCGCTGCAGAGTGCAACAAAAGCAAAGCCAATTCTTGGAGGCCATTTTGCAATCCAATATGTGACTGCATAATCATTTCATGAGTCACATATTCATTGCAGATTCAGCATGAAAATTTCCTGAGGGAGACTTCTGCAGTACATTATGTGACTGCATAACTGGTCTGCGGACGCAGACCTGCAGCAGACCCAACCCGAACAACCTAGGTTTTGGTACCATTTTCCTTTCCACTTCACAGGTGATGAGTGGCTAGAATTCGTGATTTTAAGCATTATATCCCTCGCATTTTATGAGCTTTAATGATAAAATACACGTCGTATGTGCCTAATAGGGTTTATTTTATGTGTAGGTGAATTGGAAATGGAAACGGGGCTAAACGGATGCAAATACGTCGAAGAATACGCGAGAGGGGACACCCGG
>ML404952.1:549-14167 GCA_005239525.1 Nicotiana knightiana
AGTTAGTTGTCTATTTAATCTTTTGATTTACTATTTTAGATTAATTCTAGTTAAATATTTGTTTGAGTTTAGTTTAGTGGATAGTTAAATCACAAGTCCCTGTGGGTACGATATCTGGACTTCAATTCCTATATTACTTGTCGACCACGTACACTTGCGTGTGCATTGGGAAATCATCCAACAAAATGACTAAAATGTGTCAAGCATGGGCCAATGCCAAGGACCACCTTTTTCTATTCGTGGTTTCCTAGAGTTCACATCTGTCTCGACTACTACCGTTTTGGTATCATTGTCTGATCAATTCTATCCCCCTAGGTTCAGCCTTTATCCCAACTGTATGACTACAACTGAAACTTATGTTGCGTGCTCCCAAAGTGTGCCATTGACAACCAATCCGACAACCGATGTTGTTATGCCTATCTTCGTTGTCCCTCAACCAACAGTGGTATAGAGGAAAACTCATGAGTCACAGTTTGCTACCCATCAAGAACAGTACCATTATCCTGAGTACCATTCGTACCTATTTGATATTCAGGCAAACATTGAGAAGCCTGCCCGAAAGATGGCACAGGAATAAATGACCCAAAGATTGTTTAGAATGACAATTGAAAAACATGCAAGGGTTGGCAGGTCAGAAGAGTATTGCCTTCAAGGATCTATGTATGTTCCCCGATGTTCATTTTCCACTTGGTTTCAAGACTCCCAAATTTGAAAAGTATGATGGACATAGAGACCCCATATCCCACTTGAAAAGGTATTGCAATTAGCTAAGAGGTGCAAGAAGAAATGAAGAATTGCTAATGGCTTATTTTGGGAAAAGCCTTGTTGGGGTAGCCTCTGAATGGTTTATTGGTCAAGATACCTCTCACTGGTATGTCTGGTATGACATGGTCCGGGCCTTTGTCAAACAATTCCAATACAACATTGACATCGCCCCAGACCGCAAGTCCCTTTCAAACCTGAAGAAGAAACCAACTGAAAGTTTCAGGGAATATGCCATTAAATGGAGAGAGCAAGCAGCTAGAGTTAAGTCACCCATGGATGATCACGAGCTAATCACTGTCTTCCTTCATGCGCAAGAGCCAGATTACTTTCAAAACATGATGTCCGTAGTTGACAAATCCTTCTCGGAAGCAATCAAAATGTGATAAATGGTAGATAATGGCCTTAAGATAGGGAAAATTATAATTCAATCAGCTCTTAAAGCTCCAACTCAGGCTATCCAAATTGAATCTGGTAATTTTAGTGACACAAATGAGAAGGATGAAGAAATCATCATGACGTTAGGATCGAGAAGAGGTCTTAGGAGAACATCTCAAAGATATGACCACCCATGTCTGGTTCCCGACGATTCCCCTGAGCACCACTATCCACCTCAGAACCCACAATATTTTGTTGCTCCACCTCAGTATGTTGCCCAGTCACCAAGACACTCAAGAAGGCGAGCACCAACATCGCAAAATCTCCACCAGCCTTCACAAAATTTTCAAGTACCCTATAACCCATATCCAAGCCAGGGGTATAGAGGAGAACAAAGGTTAAATGATAATTTTACACCAATAGGAGAGTCTTATGCAAGCTTGTTGGAGAAATTAAAGCATTATGACATGATTACACCTATTCCTCCAAATCATGTGGATCCACGTGCAAAAAGCTTTGACCCTTCTAATAGGTGTGAATACCATTCCAATGCCCAGGGACATGATGTTGAAAGCTATCAGGATTTGTAAAGAGAAATAAAAAGGATCATCCAGGAAAAATTTATTGTGATCCAAGACAGTGACACCCAGAATATCACGCATAATCATTTACCTGCACATAATGGTGCACACTTTGTGGGGATGATGCATGGTGACGGGGAGTATGAGAATCTCTCGGGAACTTGCTGACTGAAGTTAATGATTTTGAAATTGGAGAAGGCTCTACTGATTCTGATAAGCAAATTTGTGGCTAAATGTCAAGTTTAGCAATTGAAAAGTCATTCCCTCCTAACGAGGAAGGAATCTTGGTAGCTTGTTTTGATATTTTTTTTCTATTATATGGGTTATTTCAGGGTTGTGATCCAGATTTTATTTGTTTTATTGAGTCAAACCCTTTTACCCCACTTTTTTGTTTGTGTGAGTCTTGTCTGTCTGTTTTGTTGCTATTTTCATTATTCTTGTTATTTTAGGGTTGTATCTCAGATTCTAGGTTATTTGTCTTATTGTTTACTCAATGAAATACAATTTGTCCTTTTGTGTCATTCCATGCTTAGTTCTTTCCCGCTAGTTTTAGTGATATGACATGCATGCGAAAATTTTTGCCAGATCTTTAAAAACAAAATGATTTATTCTGGAATGAGATAAGTGAGAAAGAGACACTTTTCAGGATGAATAAAGATTTGAAATACTTTGGAACTAAGGTCGTGTAAAATTCACCTTCAAATCATTGTGAAGATCGGGTTTGAGGATGTTTAATCAAATGAGGCTTGGTTGAAAGTTTGACATTAAAGGATAGAAAGTGTCTTTCGACCGTGATACACCAAGAAAATAGACATGTTATCAATGCTATAGTCGCAAAAAGATAATATGTTTTGGCATTTCTCGAGGCCGGGAGGCTTTTTTTCTGCTACCCAAATACTTTATATCATTTGTTACCCCTTTTGAGCCTGTGTTATTTTATTTGACCACCCTCTCTTGGAATCAAGTTTAGAGTCAAAAGTTCAAAAAAAAGATAAAAAGAAAATGAAAAAAAAAAAGTGAAAACGAAAAAAAAACAAAAATGAAAAAAAAATTCATGCCTCAAGAGTACAAATTGGGGCAACTCTTAGAAAGTTCAAACGAAAAACAGAGAGAGAGAAAAGAACAGTTTGAGATCTATGCCCTAAAAAGAGAGAGAAGTTGGGGTAATTTGTTTTGAAAAAAAAAGAGAAAGAAAGAAAAATGAGAAAGAAAAACATGAGCAAAAGAAAGAAAGATGAAAAATAATTAGGTCAGATGTTTGAACTACGTTAGACCTGATTCCTAAAAAAAAGAGAATACTAGGCAGCCTTACACGGTTCGGTCCAACCAAATAAGAATTTAAAAAACAAAAAGAAGAAAAATCCAAAAATCCCCCAAGATCTGAAACATGGGCAAAGAGTTTATTTTTACTTTTGAAAGAATCGATTCCAAGAGTTGTAAGCCTACAACCCTTCATTTTGAGTCTACTTTGAGCCTTCATGCCGACCTTTCTTTCCAACCCTATCCAAAAACCCTTCCAAATAAATACCTCCTAATATGCCTTCAAGAATGCCAAGAGAAGCATACAATGAGCAGTGATTGTCACACGATATAGAACACTGTCAAGTTGCTCACAAAAGAAAAAGGAAAAAGAAAAAGAAAAAAAAAAGAGAGAGTCTTACTAGTGAAAACTCTCACGGGCACTATAAGGCGTCAGTAAGTAGAGAAAAATAAATGAGAGAGACTTGTTGGTGAAAACCCCTCGGGGCACCAAAATGCATGTCATGATCATTAAGGGTAGTTACCGCAAAATAAAATTAAAAAAAAAAAGAAAAGAAAAAGAAAAAAAAACATTCCCTTTTGTTCTTCCGACAGGGGCATTTCTTTTTAATGCTTGTCTCTTTGCACATTGTTTCCTTCACCCTAAGTCAGACCTTGTCAAAACAAGCAAGAAAAGATTTCAAAATCTGCTACCAGCTTTTCAGTTGCACAAAGTAAATTTGGCTAACACACTCAGGTGTTACAATCAGCATGCCTTCAGGATTCATTCAAAGGCTTCCCCCCAAAAATACCATTGTCATCCTACTTGGCTAAAGAAAGCAAGATAACCTCAAGGTTAATCAAGGATTCTTTGTAGTACCGAAAAATGACTATGAAGTGTGCACATCATGCTAAAGGCTCTTACTAGTTTTGATTCTCTCTCACAGACAAATTTCTCCAAAAGAAAATTCATTCACGATATAAGAAAAGGTCATCCAAGAAAAGAAATCTCTTTTGAGATAAGGTTGACTCAGCAACAAATACAAATGGTAATTTGTGTGAAACAATCAGGGTTGATGCAGAACAAAAGATCTCTAGAAACTGACTCAAGCTGATTGAGCAAAAGTCAAGCTGCCCAAGACTCAAGGCCACAAACTGACCACCACTTTTAAAACTGACAAAATTTTCTTTGTTTGAAACAGGAACAAAGTAGTGCAAGGAAGTTGGTGCAAAAAAATAAAAATAAAGAAATAAAAAAAAGAATAGAAGAACTGACAAAAGGGAAGTTTCTCAAATCTTTGCCTTTATCTGTCTTGCTAGTGTGCATAAAATGTTGCCATTGCTCTTCACAATTTTCCTGCTAGGATTAAAAGTCCTAGTCTGATGGATTTTCTCCCAAGATAAATCTTAACCTGATGAATTTTCACCTAGGATAGAAATCTAAGTCTAATGAATCTTTCTCCTAGGATCAAAATCTTAGTCTGATGAATTTTTCTCCTAAGATAGGAAACCTGGTTTGATGAATTTTCTCCTAGGATAGAAATCTTAGTCTGGCGAATCTTTCTCCTGAGATACCAAAAAAAAGGGGACCTATTCTGATGAATTTTCTCCTAGGATAAAAATCATAGTCTGATGAATCTTTCTCCTAAGATAGAAGACCTAGTCTGATGAACTTTCTCCTATGATAGAAATCTTAATCTGATGAATCTTTCTCCTAAGATAACAAAGAAAGACATAGTCTGATGAATTTTCTCCTGGGATAAACGTCTTAGTCAGATGAATCTTTCTCCTAGGATAAACAACCTAGCCTGACGAATTTTCTCCTAGCATATAAAATCTTAGTCTGATAAATCTTTTTCCGAAGATAATACATTAGAAAACCTCGTCTGATGAATTTTCTCCTAAGATAAATGTCTTAGTCTGATGAATCTTTCTCCTAAGATAGAATACCTAGTCTGATGAACTTTCTCCTAGGATAAATATCTTAGTCTCATGAATCTTTCTCCTAAGATAATAAAAAACCCTAGTCTGATGAATCTTTCTCCTAAGATAGAATACCTAGTCTGATGAACTTTCTCCTAGGATAAATATCTTAGTCTCATGAATCTTTCTCCTAAGATAATAAAAAACCCTAGTCTGATGAATCTTTCTCCTAGGATAAACGTCTTAGTCTGATGAATCTTTCTCCTAAGATACCAAAAAAAAAAAAGAAAAAAAAAGACCTAGTCTGATGAACTTTCTCCTAGGATAGACGTCTTAGTCTGATGAATATTTCTCCTAAGTCATGAAAACCTAGTCTGATGAATTTTCTTAAAAAATAAGCATTGGAGCAATTTGTTAAAAAGAACTTTTTTTTCTCAAAAAAAAAAAAAATTGGAAAAACAAAAAATCCTTCTTGATTCATTTTAGCATAGGTACACAATTCAGTAGTCTCATTTTGCAACATATGATCTCCATTCCCTAGTTGATTTTATTTTAGACATAGGGTCTCCACACCCTAGTCTTCTTTTCCAACATATGGTCTCCACTCCCTAGTTGATGTTATTTTAGACGTAGGGTGTCCACTCCCTAGTCTCCTTTTCCAACATAGGGTACCCACTCCCTAGTTGATTTGATCTTAAATGCAGGGTACACCACGCCCTGATATCTATGCCAATATAGGGTATTCCATTCCCTGGCAACATTTTCCCAACATAAGGTACATCAATCCTTAGTTGAGGCATCATTTCGAAAATAACGAAACACCATCCACAAAAAAAAGAGAATCATCATGTCACTTTTGGGATACACCATTCCCGACCTTTCATTGCTTTCAATAATAAAGTAGTATAGATATTATTACAACGACTCACGAAATTTTCCTAGTGAAAACTGGGGCAAAAAATTTCCTTCGTTTGTTCTTGATTTTGCACAGATTGCAATTTAGGAAAATAGATTCAAGACGACCAAAAGAAGAAGTTTCGATCCAAAATAAAAGAAAATAAGAAAAATAGAAGGCCAAACCCAAAGAACAAAAGCGGAAAAGATGTGGACTACTCAAAACAATATTGAAGTAGCAAGTTATGCACGTCCTGTCTTGATCCGAAAAGCTGAAGAAGATTGAACCAACACCTACAACTAACAAGCATCAAGATTCAGATCGGAGTCTGTATAAAGAAGCAGCCAAGACTCAAGATCAAGCTTCAGAAGACTCATAGATAGGAATCTTATAACTCGTAGTTGATAGGTTTAGTTTAGTCTTTTTCATTTTGATTTTGGTGTAATAAGGAGCTCAGCGAGAAATAACAGCAGCAACAACACTGAATCAAAGCTTTTCGGTAGTCCCAGCTACCAAAACCTCCACAACTACACTGACCTGATTCTTTCATAGCCAAGGATATGTAGGCAACCTCCGAAGCAAGGTTCAGTCAAAACCTTTTTCAAAATGCTTCCAAATGGAGTAAGAAACGGGCAAAAAGTGCTCGTAATTGCTTACTTTATCTTTGCCCGAAAACTCTTCATGTTCTCGAGCAAAGAGGGGCAGCTGTGAGCACCCAATTTTTTCACTGCATGAAAATTACTCCTAAAAATAATCAAAAAATAATAATTTTAATGAATTTTAGGAATTTTTCTTTATTTAGTTGCATTTCATGCTTGTTTAATATTTTAAAATCATAGAAAAAACGTAAAAATTGTCCCATTTTCATTTCATGTCATCTTATGTTTATTTTGAATTTTATAAATTAATTACTCTTTAACTGATAAATTAATATATAAAAAGTTTCACAAAAAATATTAATTAGCATTAATCAATTAGTCTAATTAATTAGTTAAAATGTTAATTATTCTTTTTGCAAAATAAATTCAATTAGTAGTAATGTGGTCATTTTTGAAAGAAAAAATTGGCCTTATATTTCAAATTAGCCCAATTTTAGGGTCCAAAATCCCAGACCCAACTGAATTCGCCCTTTTTAAAACACTATCTTCCCAAAACCTAAGGACCTAGACCTAATTTTAAAATTAAAAAAAAACCTCCTCCCATAAGAAACGGCAGACCCCCCCCCCTCCCCATGGAGGTTCTTCTTCTTTACTTTCATCACCGACCCAAAAACAGAAAACAAGAGAAAAATGAAATTAGACCCCCATTCAAAAATAACCGAACGGCGCACCCTTCGTCTTCTTCTTGACTCTCCCCGTCACCCACATACATACAAAGATACATTCACGCGAGAATTCAGTCGAGCACATACTCCCTCACAGTCTAGAAATATCATTCAACCACTCACCTGCAAAGATTTCACACGGAAAGAGTTAGATAAACAAACTTATGAAATTCAAGCTTCAGATTTCAGATCTGAAACCAAAAAAAAAAATATCTAAAGGGCTTCAAACGAAAGGAGAAACCTAGAATTTAAGGGAATGTTTTAACTTCTTCAGTTTTTGGCATCGCTTTCTGGGTTTACTAGGGAATCTTGATGTTGTCGAGATCGCTTGCTGAGTTTCAAACCCGCTGATACTGTTTAAACAAAAAATTAGATCCTTTGACTAAAGCTATTTCTAGGATGAACACGGGTTACTGATAATCAAGGAAATATAGAAAAATGAATAATAGACAATATTGCAGAAATATAGAAAAGCGAAGTAAATTGAATTTGAGAATCAGATTCCTTTACAAGCTGTATTCCCCTCCTTTATATAGGAGATTCCTTGATATAACGTACAACTCTTGCTATGGTTGCTCATTAATGAATAATTATGACACTAATGAGGCGTTACAAGGATAACGGTAATTGGAGTGCGGTTACATAATGTTAGAGTAATTAATTGTGGGTTCTTGAATCTGCCCGTAGCTTTGTCGAGATTCATTCTGACCGTGCCTATTCCCTGTTTTGATTTGGTTGAGTTTCCCGTGGATGATAAGCTCGAGGGTTTATTGAATCGTGCCTCTTTGTTCCGTACATGTTCAAAGAATCACATGCAGCTGTCGCGTTCTCCTGTGTCCACATAACTGGCTGAGCTGTCAAAAGCTGACTTACGTGTGAAACTCTTTTTTACCAATATAGATAGTCCCCCCATTTACCATATATTTATCGATTAATATTTGGTATGTGGATATTCATTTATGGCGGGAATATTTTGTCACCGCTTTTCCTCGAAACATTATATCCTTCTCTGCACCATAGGCATTGTTTGTCACTTCCATTTAATGCTCATACCACGTGTCATTTTCGGATTGGTTCTGCATTTACTCAGCACCTTTTAGGGCTTTTTGCGGTTGTGTCAGTCCCAAAGTGACATCTTCAATTATGAATTTCATCATTATTTTTCTTTTTTCCCATGTTTGACAGTTGTCCTCAAGTATAAAAACCTTTCTTCTTTTCTTTGCTTCCACGAAACATTTTCTAACTTTGTCTTTTGTGAAGAACTTTATTCTTGCCTTTGTAAACATGTCTTCTTCAAACCAACCTCAGGGAGTAATAGATATTGAAAATTTAACGCCATCTTCTGCTCCGACTAGGAGTCGGAGGTGTGGTAGACTTAGAAGTTTAGTATCCACTCCTTCGAGGGGCTCCTCTTCTTCTCAGATAGTTCCTTCTCCTTCCACTAGATCTCTTGTTTCTCTGAGGTTTAGGGTTTCTCGGTATTTGTTTATAGGTAGAGGTGAACGCCTTCGTGAACCTGGAGTTGATAAAATTGTCCCTGCTGAGTTTGTTTTTGCTAGAGATAGTCAAGTTCTTGTAGACCAATCTTCTTCCCTTGAAAGTGTCGAAAGGTATCCAACCCTTATAATTGAGGGGTAGATTTCCCTTGTTCGTAGGGAATGCTTTTGGAGGCCTAACTTCCCTGTCTATATTCTGAATAGTAATCAAAGAATAATGTCTTACAAGACGGGATATTCTTTTGTTTATACGTATCCTTTCACTTTAGGGTTTAGACCCCCCATTGACCCAGTCATAATTGAATTCTGCCATTTTTTCAATATCTGCTTAGGACAAGTTTGTCCGCTTGTGTGGCGAGTTGTCGCATGTCTTAGGAGTTTGGCTTTTTTAGCCTCGGTTCCTTTTACTTTCAACCATCTTATTCATCTTTACTCTCCTAACTTATTTCGTGAAGGGGGTTTTACTCTGATTGCTAGAAGCAAAAGTGTGCTGGTAACCCCTGGAGATGATAAGGATATGGGTTGGTACCTCCGGTATGTTGTTATACCCACTGTTGGTTTAGTGGGTGAAGAAAATCTTTCCTTCCCTGAGAAGTGGAATCGCGCACGTGAGTATGCTTTAGCTCACATTTATTTACTTTTCCTCGTTTTGATTTGAGATATTTTATTAACACCGTATCTGTTTCTTCTTCACTCAGCAATCATGGATACTGTTGAGAATGTCTCTGATATCTCTGATTGGGTAGAAAACTTATTGTATGTTTCTCCTTTAGAAGAGAGATCTTGGAAGTACCTCGCTGAGAGGTATGGTTGGCATGTAAAGACCCACGATAAGTGAAGATCTTGTTCTTGCTTCTTTCCTTACTCGAGTCTCTTCTTTCTTTGTCGTTTAACTTTTTCCCTTTTAATAACGTTCTCTGCTAGTGGGGTGTATGCTTCATCTATCCCAAAGATGTCTTTGGATCAGTGATCACGCTCAACTATGTCTTGTAGAAGACTAAGCGGGCGTTGCAAATATAATCCGGGGTATTACGCCCAGAGTCGATCCCACAGGGAATTTACGTATCAATTGAGTCTATAAAATACTAAACTGTTGCTAAATCAAGTTTCTCAAGACTTTGAATATCAATTTGGTGATGTTTAACTAATTCTACAATCAATAATAATAAACTAGCAATTAACTAACAATTTAATGTAACAATGATAATAAAGGGTCTAAGGTTATGGTTTCCCCCGTTGGTGAATTCTTCCTTGGATATGTCTTATAGTTTAATTGGCTATCTCTGTCAATCATGAACGCTCTAACTATCATAAATCTCTCTCAAGTAATTATGATAATTTACTAAACGCACTCTCTCAAGTTACGCTAGCTAGATCGCAATACAGTTCACTTTAGATTGCACCCGAGGTATCGTTATCTCTAATCTAACCTCTAAACCCTCGGTTATGACTTTCGTCTATACTCCGATAGTGGTGTTGTTCAACCAACTACCTTAATATGCACTCTCTCTCAAGTAGATACATAATAAATAGGAATAGTTAATCAAGGGCCCTTTCAATCAACTATAATAAGAACGTAGCTGAACAAAACGAGATTAATCAACCAAAATATATTAATATCACCATGAATTCATCCCTAACGGGTTCTACCCAAAACCCTAGACTAAAGAATTTAGCTACTCATGTTATTGAGAATCAAAACTAAAATAAATTGCATAATTGAAATACAAAGTAATGAATACTAGATGTAGAAATCAATGTTTGTCACTTCTATGGTGTTTTCTTGTTGAATCCTTTCGAATCTCCTCCGTCCTCCCCAAGTTGTATTGTTTGGTGTCTATTTATATGTTTTGGGCGAACCCTAACCATTTAGGAGACTTCTATTTCAACCGGGAAACACTTAACTCATCAAAACTCGGATTTGACCGAAACTGGGAACCCCGGGCGTTTGGACCCTAAGGCTTGGCTAACGCCAGGCTAGGGCTGGTGTTTCAGCCCTAACGCCTGGCTAACGCCAGGGTAGGGCTGGCGTTTCATACCTAAGGCATGGCTAACGCCAGGTAGGGTCAGGCTGTAGGGCTCTGTCGCCCGGGTGTCTCCTTTTGCGTATTTTTCGACGTATTTGCATCCCTTTAGCTCCGTTTCCATCTCCAATGCACCTACACATAAAATAAAGTCTATTAAGCACATAACAAGTGTATTTTATCATTAAAGCACCTCAAGTGTAAGGTATATTACATGTTAAACTATGCATTCTAGCCTCGCATCAAGACCCCACACGTAAACCTTTGCTCGTCCTCGAGCAATCAGACTACACTCATGTACACAACTTATTACGCAAATCCCTTAACACGTTATACCAAGAATATTTAAAACATTTCAAGCACAAAGGTGTGACATCCTCGCCTCAATAATCGACTCACAAATACCATGCTTTATTCACAATTCACTAACTACTCTAACTTAGAGGTCAACAACATTACCTTTCCTTCATGAATCATGTGCCCTCACCAAATCAAAGAGCTAGTTCCTCACACAATAAAATTTAAGAACACTTAGGAACTCAAGATCGAAAGAATTCACTCGCTCTCAGAATTAAAACATTCATATGCCACATAAAACGTACCATAGGCTTACCCGGAGTGTAATACTCTACTAATCGAGCTCATTCAGTCTAGGATCAAGTAGGACTTTATTCGGTTGTAATGTAGGCTGCGGGACGGGTAGGATACATTTGGATATAAGAGTGACTACACCTCCCTAAGCACTTTAATACATATACCTTCATATTCAACCTCAAACTCAATATAGCCAAATTCCACCTTCACAACGATTTTATTTCCCCATACTTCTTTAAGCACAATTATATTAAGAGTCACCACATATATTTTTCTTTCAACACAACACAAGTGTTCATTTATTTCTTTTTTTTTTTTTTTTCTATTTTTCTTCTTTTTCAAGTGACTCTTCTTATTTTTTCAAACGTGCACCTTTCTCCTTATTTCAATTATTCCCCTCACAAACCAACCTACCACCCCACACTTTAACTGTTTCATATTTCATACATTTCCAGTGCTTACTAGAGGTGACAAGGTTCAAATAGATGATCAATTCAAACAAAGGGGTATGGCTTGTAATGTGGTTGCCAAAGAAAAAGGATTATAGGCTCAAAGGGGTTAACTACGATACAAAACAATTAGGTGGGTAAAATATAGATAATTGGCTCAACAAAGAAATGCCTATATCACTTCCAAGACTGAACAAAACTTCTATTTCGCTTTGCACACACACGGGGCAAGTTCTAGACATCAGATGCAATGCACAGAATAACATTCAAATCTCACACACACATGGCACATAACTCACTCAGGATTGGCTCTATCATGACACTCTAGTCAAAGCAGTTAAGCAAGTCTTAAGAATCCATGATTGAAGGTATTTATTCTAGAGTCAAAAATTGAGCCTAAGCGTCACAACAAAAGTATTGACTATTCTCAAGGTATTAACATGTTTCGAGATATTGCTCCTATTAAGCCCTTAACCATGTGACTCCTACTCCTAGAAATAAAATAAAAACTACCTACACCCGGTTCAATTGAAAACCCTTGGAAAAGAACCGTGGTTCAAAGAAAAACCAAGGGGGAATTACTACACTACCTAAAAAAAAAATCTTTTTGGTGTTTTTCTTTTAGACTTACTTCCCTCAAGAAAACTGTCTAGGAGATCCATCGTCAGGAAGAGTCCACATGTTTCTAAATATTTTTTTTATTTTTTTTTAATTTTTTATTTTTATTTTTTCTTTTATTTTTTACTTAAAATAAAAACTTACTAACATGAAAAACTAAACTACTACTAATAATGCACACAACAAATCAAAAATTATATACAGCACCCCACACTTAAATCATGCATTGTCCTCAGTGCATCACATATAGACAAAACAAGAAATAAAAGGAAGGTGTAAGAAACTCCCTGGTCCACTAGTGTCGACATCTTTCCCATTGCTCTCACTGTCATGCTCCATCGAGCACATGCTCTAATCACTTTATGCCTCCACTTGGAACTTTTGATTTGAATCCCCATTTTTGATTCTGCTCTACGATCATGCTCATGGGGTGGTGGAACAAATTTTCCTAGCCCAATAAAACCCTTTAATAATCTATATTTCTTGGCCTTTCGACAAAATGTGTACTCCTTACTCTTTGGCAAGAAGAACTCAATAATGTAGGCATCTTGTTCCTTATCCCTCAACTCATCCGGTGGTTCGGATAACTCTATTTGCATATTATCATCCCAGTACAATTGGAACCAATGGTTGGAGTGAGTACCAACATCCTCAACAATAATGACACTAGATTCAACAAAATATGTATCATCAATGTCCTTGGTTAAATCTAGTATCTTATCAACCACCTCAGCATCCTCCGATTTCAGTTCTACCCTGGGTGGTTCTTCAAAAGATGGCTTGGCTGGCGGGTTCTCTCTTTCCTCTATATATAGTGAATCAAATTCGAGAGCCTGTTTCCATACCTATTTTTCCTCAAGTGCTAACACCTAATCTGCTAGTTCTTCACCGTTCATATCATCCATATTCATGAAACATTCATCCAAAGTGGTCCCCACAGTCAGGAAAGCATCATTTTTTTCTGGGATCACATTTACAACATCAATAAGAGAGCAGTTGGCGAACTCACTAGGTTTCCTCATAGACTTCTGCACGTTGAAAGTGATTTCTTCATTGTTAAGCCTCATCTTAAGTTCACCAGTCTCACAATCAATAAGAGCTCTGCCTGTGGCCAAAAATGGCCTCCCCAAAATTATGGGAATTTCCTCATCTACCTTGCAGTCTAATATCACAAAATCAGCAGGAAATACAAACTTTCCCACTTGCACCAAGACATCATCCAAAATACCCGATGGTCTCTTTACTGTGCTATCAGCAAGTTGCAACAGCAAGGAGGTGGGCCTGGCTCTACCAATTCCCAGTCTTTTATAGATGGCCAGCGGCATCAGATTAATG